>CAUZXH010000029.1:56489-87095 GCA_963584085.1 Pyrausta aurata | reverse complement strand
GGGACGAACCTGAAGTCCACGCGAACGAATTCGCGGGCAAAAGCTATAAGTAAATAAGTTTATATTTACTATTTACTTCCCATAACGCGTACAAATATGAACTACTAGGTGCCCCGTTAGTTTCTCGTAGTTCTTTCGTAGGTAAATTAGAATAGATAGCAAAATTTTACGATTTGATTATTCTGTAATTAAATCTTATACCTATAAACGAGCATTTCTTGTATAATATAAGTCAGTTTTTCTTTGCTTGTCGAATATTGTAAGCAATCTTTATTCTTTGTGAATAAAACTAATTAACTATTTGATTGAAAAAGATCTCAAACCTGCGACTTACCTCACCCCCCCCCCCCCCCCCCCCCCCAGTTTATTTGTCATACGCTTAGCGGGCATGGTGGCGCGCGCATGTTGTTTCCTAGGGTAACGGCAATAACAAAGTTTTTAAAGATTTACCTATGTAGGTTGTGACTTTTGTGTTTATCTTAATTATTGTAATATTCGACAAGCAAAGAAGTGAATCCAAACTATTTTTTTACAACTAAAACACCAAGCGAATCTCTGTCACCCAGATATCGAATACTGAATATGTCATACTTTGAAGTAAGCCGCCATGGCCTGGTCGTGCTCGTTGTCGTGCGCGAAGCTGTGCCCGTACGCGAGCCACACGCAGCCCGCGCCCGGCTCCAGCGCCTTCGCCTTGCTGAGGTAGCGGCGCGCGAACTCGCTCTTGCCTGGAAACGAGAAACGATACAAAATACAAAAATACAAAATATTTATTAATGAAACACATGTCACATTATCACTAGCGCCTGATCTCTCTCCGGTCGTGTTGGATTGCTGTCTCGTCGGGCTATGAGAGTGAAAGGAATAGAGAGCGCACCTGTGTTCACGCACACACTTGTGCACTATAATATGTCCCGCGCAGTCGGTTAGTCGTTGTGACTAGCCACCGTAGTCGAAATCGGCTAGGGGAACTATTATTATTATTATTACATTATCACTTACAAATAGATCTTATCCATTTCAGTTTAAAAACTTGTACTAGGATAAAGCTGCTCTTCAGAGTATCTTTACTACTTTAACATGTTATTTACGTTTAACAATTCCGCGAATCTCAGTAATATCAAAATTAATTGAGATCCTAGAAAAACTAAGTCTAGGCTTATAAATACATTTGTTGACTTTTGAAACACATCATTTAAAATTATAAATTACACCTGAAAAACAATCATTTCAGAAATCTTTATATGAACATAAATATGATAGGCATATTAATTTTATATCTCCTGTTAACATATTACATGTAATTGATTGCTGTTTGTTTTCCATCAAGTAAAAATAAAATTAAAGCACTTATAGAAAACCTCACCGATTAGGTATGGTAATGTCATAATTTTTATTATTAATTAATTGTTTGTAATTTCGCCACAATTCATTTTATCTGTTACCCTAAATCGATGTTAAGCTTATCATGCTGTGTGCACATGGTAGTGGAGTCGCAGCATAGGGATCGTTCAAGTATTACGTAAGCAGATTTATTACAATTATTTACCCCCCCCATCCCCCATGTCAGCAAAAGTAAGCAAAGCTCGTACCTCCTACCCCCATGCTTACGTAAACATTTTGCAATTAATGTATTGTTTTTTTAAATATTGTAATTATTAGGTTATAATTATAATTTTAAAAATAAGAAAATAGATTTAGGAAGTAGAGATTTTACTGATATGGTATTCAACATAGAGTAACAAAATTATTATAATCTTACGAACATAGCAAACTTATTTTAAATTTTTGGTACACATATTAAATTCAAATTAACAGTCTTCAGTCCATGAAACCCGAATCCTGTAGCACGTATTGTAAGCATGCTTTGCTATGCTTACAATACGTCTACTCGCTATAGGATCCAAACGAAACAATACACTGACAGACTTGTCACCGTCACCTGTTGTGTTGTATTGTAGATTCGCATTGTCGGAGGCTTAGTAAAAACACGTGTTTTAAGGTTATCGAGCTATTTGTGTTCTGTTAAGTGTTTATTTGTCTCTTTACTAATATTTGTTTTGTATACGTCTCTGGCAACAGGTGAGTGTTATGCATCCATCACCCCCTGATCCTCCGGATCCCCCAGATGGGACTTCAAACGTCTCGCAAGATGATGTCGATTCCTCTCCTCCCTTGTTTTCGCAATCGGGTACTAAGCGCAGATTGGTCCCTGATACCGAACCAGAACCCGCAAAGAGGGCTGTTATTGACTCTTCGCTAAGCAACCCTGGGATTTTTACCCACCCATCTCTCGTAATCTCCCCAAAATGCTACGGTCCCGAGGACACCGGCCCATTCATCGTCCACGTCTCTCGCATGGAATCTGAGTCTCCTTCTGCAACATACATACATCCAATGAAGTTCGGCCAACTCTTAATGAAAAACAAGGTTTGTGGTATTGTTAAGGATGGAATCAAAAAGATAGGTAGGAACCGCGTGTCAGTAGAACTGAAAAATGCTGCAGATGCAAATAACTTCCTAAACAATGATTTACTTAGCTCCCACCAATATGTAGCTTCTATCCCCACGTTCAACATTACCCGCATGGGTATCATTAAGGATATTCCAGTCGACTGGTCAATGAGTGAATTAGCCGAATCCATTGAGACCCCAGAAGGTTGTGGCATCCTTCTCAAAGCAAGACGTCTCAATAGGAAAATGATTATAGATGGCACAGTATCGTGGACTCCCACCAAAGCTGTTGTTTTGACCTTTAAGGGACAGGTTCTCCCCGCACGTATCTATTGCTGTCACACCTCAATTCCAGTGGACACCTACCAGCTCCCTACAATCCAATGCCTCAACTGCTGCCGTTTTGGACATGTAAAGGCACAATGTAGATCTCAACCCCGCTGTTTCCGATGCACACAACCTCACCCCGGAGCAAATTGCGATGTCACCGAATCAAACACCACCTGCATCCTTTGTTTAGGATCTCACTCGGCTCTCAACAAATCTTGCCCTGAGCACTCACGGCAAAAATCTATTAAATTTGTCATGTCCCAGGAGAATATCTCTTACTCCGAAGCATCTTCCCAGTTTCCTTCAGTACGCAAATCATACGCTGACACTGCTAAAACCCCAATCCCACAGTCATTGTTGACTCCCCAGCCAGCCTCCAATAAAACACCTATCTCTTCAGTCTCCTACAGGAAGACAATCACCCGTCCATCTCGTCCCCATGCTCCCCTAGGCAAGGGTTATGACAGACAAGCCCACCAGTCCATTATTGGCAATTGTTCCTCATCCCTCCCTAATGGATGTGCTCTGTCTAACAAAGATAATAATGAACAAGAAGATAAAAACCCCATGCCAACATCAACTGAAAATATTTTAGATTACCTTTTGTCCATGCTGCTCTGTCTGTTATCTTCTCATACTAACCTACCGCCCAACGTCGCCCAAAAACTAACCCAAATTGGCAGTCTAGCTATTCCTCATGGCTCCTACGGCGGTTCTGCAATGGAACTGTAAAAGTATCCGTAGGAGAAAACATGAAGTGTTATATATAATAAAAAAGCACTCCCCATCCATCCTTGCGGTCTCGGAGACTTGGCTAGTCCCGGATTCACATTTTCGTGTTTCGGGCTATTCATGTCTCCGAGATGACAGGGATGATGGTTATGCAGGAAGTGCCTTATTAGTAAGGCGCTCCCTCACATTCTCTCAACTAACGCTCCCACCTCATAGCCAGAACTTAAATGTTGTGGCTATACGGTCCCTTAATATTTCCTTTCTATCTGTTTACATCCCCCGACCCAACTCTTCTACTCTATCTGAACTCCGCTCTATTATTTCTTCCCTTCCTCCACCTGTTTTAGTCATGGGAGACCTAAACTGTCACCATACCTCCTGGGGCTGTCACCTCACAGATTCTCCTGGCACATCCCTCCTTCAACTTCTAGATGATTTAAATCTCTGCCTACTTAATGACGGTTCTATAACCAGAAGGTGCTCTCCATTTCAAAATCCGGCTTCAGCAGTTGATGTATCATTTTGCAATCCAAATTTATCATCATTTTTTTCTTGGAAGGTTCTTGATAGCTCCTTCGGTAGCGATCATTTCCCAATTTTAATTACCTTTTCAGATTCTTCTTCAGCTGGTACTCCCCCCCCTCCCTTATTAAAATATAAATTAAATCAGGCCGACTGGGCAACTTTCTCTTCTTTAGTTGAAGAGAGAATTAAAACGCTTCCAATTATAAATCCTAGCAACGCATCCTCTTGTTACACGGAATTTGTTGAGGTGTTGACTTCCGCTGCTGATGCTTCCATTCCTGTCAAGAAACCGCTAAGAAAAACCCCCTCTCCACCATGGTGGGATTCGGAATGCACGACTGCTATCCGCAAGCGGAAAGAAGCTGAGAAAACCTACAGTCGTGCGATGACTGTTGACAACTACCTAGAATATAAACGCATAGCCGCTCAGACACAAAGAATTTTTTCACAAAAAAAGAAACTAGGCTGGATAAAATTTTGTGAGACTATGTCCCCTAGGACTCCTTCATCCGTAGTCTGGCAACAAATTAAAAGATTTAGGCAATCAGTAAATTCCGCTAATATTTCGGCCAATGATCCATCCACCTGGCTTCCGGATTTTATCAATATATTAGCCCCCCCTTACGTCCCATTACTTGACATTTTCCCGTATGACGTAAATATTACTTATTCCTCTACTAGTAAATTAGATCAACCTTTTTGTCTTGACGAACTCCTTTGTGCCCTGAACGGTCTTTCTGATTCCTCACCAGGTATTGACGGCGTACCGTACTCATTCTTATGTAGATCCTCTTCTAATGGCAAATCCTACTTTCTTCACTTAATAAACTGCTTTTTTGATAGTGGTTCTTTACCAGAGGCATGGAAACAACAGATAGTCATTCCGATTCCTAAGCCAGGCAAGAACCCATTGGATCACAACTCCTACAGGCCAATTGCCCTATCCTCTGTGCTTTTGAAAGTTGCAGAGCATATCGCCGCTTCTCACAAAAAGTATACAAAAACGAAATTTTTGCGAAATCGAGTTATATACCTCGTGTGTTCATAAGTTTTGAGACAAACTTTGTAGTTAAAAAAATAAATTAAATATTACTGGCTGCTATTTATTTCTTTTTCCAATTTTGAATTTGGAATGTTTTCTTTTAATACCTTTGACTTTCAAATTTATTTCTGTCAATTTTATCGTGATGGAGGGGACTAAATAATTGCGTGCGACCGTGATATCGCTATTTAAGGCGGGAAAAAAACCAATGGAGATTTTCCGTGAGGTGAAAACTTTTGGCGTAAGCCGTAACTTCGTGTATTACACTATCAAACGATACAATGAGACAAGTTCCTTGCAAGATCGCCAAAGGAGTGGTCGGCCACGCTCTGTAAGGACGCCTGCGAACATCAAAATCATCCGAGAGCGACTTCGCCGAAATCCATGTCGCACTCAGAAAAAAATTGCTCTGCAGACTAAAATTTCGCGCGTTTCAGCCAACAGAATACTGAAATATGATCTTAAGGTAAAGGCGTATAGCCGTAGAAAAGGTCACTTTTTAAACGATCGGCTTCGTAAATTACGACGCGAACGTTGTCCATTACTGCTTAGGAGACACGATGCGAGGAAGATACTGTTCACCGATGAGAAATTTTTTTAATGTCGAAGAAAAGTTCAACCGACAAAACACTAAAGTCTATGCCAAAAGTAGCAAGGATGTCCCAGCTTCAGCACGGAATGTCTCGCGTACTCATCATCCGGCAAGTGTGATGGTATGGTGGGGAGTTTGTATGAAGGTGTCACTCCGCTCCATTTCTGTCAACAAGGCGTCAAAGTGAAAGCCAAGAATTATCAAAATGACATCTTAGAGCCTGTTGTGAAACCCCTATCTTATACTTTATTTAACAACAAATTTTGGGTTTTCCAGCAAGACTCAGCACCATCCCATAAAGCAAAAACCACCCAAGCTTGGTTGAGGGAAAATGTGCCGGCTTCATCGCGGCGAACGAATGGCCCTCCTCCAGCCCCGACCTCAACCCGCTGGATTATTCTCTATGGACTGAGTTAGAGCTCAGGGCCTGCCAGAAGTCCCACCCAAACTTGGAGTCACTGAAGCGAGCTCTTGTTCGAGAAGCAAAGCGAATCCCGCTAGAAAAGATTCGTGCCGCCATTGATGATTGGCCAAATCGTCTAAGGGCCTGTATTAAAAACAAGGGTGGACATTTTGAATAAAAGATATATTTTATTGTTGATTATTATCTACTAAGTGTTCACTGTAAATTTTAGAAATATAAGTTAATTATTTAAAAAGTTATGCCTCTTTTTTTTTCGTCTCAAAACTTATGAACACACGAGGTAACAGAAATACTCAGGATCACCTAATGTTTCTCTTCATTAGTGAATAAAAAGGCTACTTCGAAAAATCGCCGCTAGGGGATCTAATGTTTAGTTTTGAATTGGCGCGATTTTGCATCTTTTTCGCACAAAAAGAAATCATTTTTCAGTTTAGACAAAGCATCCGTAGAATCAACGTAGTATTTTCTCATAAAAAGTAAAAAATAACGAAATTACAACCTAAAGGTAAGTTATAATTCTCTTTAATACTATATTATATCGTATTTGAATGGTATTCGTGATAAAAGTGGCCTCACATTTAGCCAAATCTTTTCAGAAAGACAATACATACTAAAAATTACGCAGTTTTTACGATAAAATATTGAACTAATAAACTGTATTATTTATGAATTGTTTAGTTTTGACGAAAAAAATATGTGGAAATAGAAGATACTTTTTAAATTGTATAGTTTAGAAATGGTAAAGATGAGAAATCTAATAAGACTATTTCTATATTACTTCCATTGGAGTTAGGCCATGGAGGAGGAGTAGATCACATCCTGGCCCAGAGCGAATGGTCTGTAGAATGATCTTAAGTACTTGTTGCTAGGCACTGAGGAGGTCCCAATGAAACTGCACTGATTTAATTTACTCACTGTTACTATGGATTTATTGTTGAGCACTTTTATAACCCAACCACTGTATACTGTATACGGCCGTCCAGTAGTATGGGTCGCTTAGTTGTTTTAGGTACTTTTGCCTTATTCGCGCGTCCATTGAGCTTTAGAAGTATAGTAGTAGTCCAACAATAGGTCGAAGCGATGAAGAATGCCTTTCTTCGTACAGTCTATTTCTTGAGGAAACGAGTCTTGTTGTCCTCGTCGCAGCCATTCGTTGCCTTCTCGATATGGTCGTGGCGCAGTGTTCTTCTTGCGGCAACAGTTCACGAACTGCAATACTCTTGCCGTGGATCCAATCGGCTGATATCAGGCTGTGCTGCATCCCCTTTTTTCTGTTCTTCAGTGATAACGTATAGCAGTTCAGTTGCGATGTCATCGCTGCTTTCTTCTGGGTGTGGCCAGTCTCGCCTAGGCTTCTCTAGAAATGACTCCAATCCATGCATCTTATTTTGACGTTGGCACGTAGCCGGCTCGTGTTGCCACATCAGTTAAGTTCTGGTGAGTTGCAAGAACCCACTGCCACGTCTGCTAAGCTCGCTTCTTGGATGGTCTCGCCGAACCGGTGTGCTACAAGGGTCGTGTAGCGTCGACTTCCGTTCCTCAGCCAACATAAGTAAAACTGTCTGCAAGTCACTCCAGTAGACAGTGTCATTGATGCGAAGTCAGTGTTCTTGCTCGATGGCCTTCGCAAACCTTGTTTCAATCAATGCTGCTTGTAGCTCTAATCTGGGACCTTCGCGCGTGCTGCCACCAGTACTTCTTCTACTTCCTTGTTGCTGTAGGTGAGCCTCCAATGTGCAACCGTCGCGTAGGGTTCTTCCCTCGCGTCGCAGAAGATGTATCTCGCAACGTTGCACTTCTCTTCCCACGTTTTAGCATCGAGAAAGCCGCAGTTTTTAATCTATTTTAGGCTTGTGATCCAGCCCTTGGATTCCATGACGAGATCTTCTGGACTTGGGTCGTCCTATCCAGTATGTAGAGTGATCTTAGCTGCTATGCTATAGCAGCTCAGAAGTTCCAGCGGGTCGTAGCTCTGTTTTAATATTTTGATAGATACTTTCTGTCAAGAAGAAAGTAAAAATCTCAGAGATTATAATATTTTTATTACTCGGAAAAACTTAAAAAAATGTTGTTTTAATAAAAGCATAATAGTGTGCCGTGATGTTAAACGTCTAAAAGTTTTAGTCTAACCTAGTAAAAATGTTTAATTCTTTATTTTGTAAAAGATTTTAATAATTTACAGGTTTAATGTTAAATGTTATGTTACATTGTTGCTTTTTTTTCATTTAAAAACGCCATCTTTTTTATGTTTTCTTCAAAAATAAACTATCACTTAACTAAATTATGAGCAGATATTTTCTCAAAAAGTAGCTAAAGTCAAAACAAGTATTTTTTAAATTTTTTTTTCATATCTACGTTTTCTTAATATTATCCAATAAAATATTATTTTGAAAGATAAAGGATTGAATTATTTTTAGATAAAAAAATCTACTTCTTAACTTTCTAAATGACGCTTTTATTAATTGTTAAACTTTCAAAACGCTCTCCTCTAAAGTTTGGTATTTTTGAGATTGTACACTTTTCTAGCGAAGCGGCGATATGATTAAAAACCGCCTGGAATGGTTTGTGGAGTCCAATAAAATCATTTCTAATTCCCAGTTTGGCTTCAGAAAAGGCTTCAGCACCCTGGATAGTCTCAGCATCCTGACTACTGAAATTCGCTTGGCCTTCAAAAACAAAGAATTCCTTGTGGGTGCCTTCCTAGATGTCTCTGCAGCATATGATAACGTTCTCCTTCCAGTACTCAGGGAGAAGCTCCACCAGCTGAGTATCTCGCCGAAGATGGTTCGGTTTATATGCAATGCACTTATGTCTAGATCAATAGTAATTAAATTTCAAGATTTCCTATCTTCTTCCCATCTCGTTTGGAAAGGCTTGCCCCAAGGCTCTGTGCTCAGCCCTCTTCTCTATAGTATTTACACTTCGGATTTACATACAACCGTCACGCCCTTCGCCAACATACTACAGTATGCCGACGATATTGCCCTATACGTCCCTGCTAAATCGGTCCCTGAGGCCTCCTCTAGGTTGAACTCTGCCCTATTTTATCTGAACAATTGGCTCGAAGATCACGGCCTTAGCCTCTCCGCTCCGAAGTGCTCAGTGGTTGTTTTCACCAGGAATAGGAGAGTCCCCGATCCTGACCTTCATATTAACGGCGAACCCATTCCTCAGAAAAGTCAAGCTAAATTTCTAGGTTTGATCCTAGACGACAAACTGTCCGGCTCCCCTCACTTTAGTTATATAATCGATAAGGCTGAAAAAGGAATTAACATCCTTCGCTCTCTTTCTGGTGTCCGATGGGGGGCACATCCATATACACAAAAAATCCTATACAACGCTATTGTCCGAAGCCACTTGGACTATGCCTCATTTTTGTTGGACCCTTGCAACAAGGCTGCTTTGGACAAACTGAAGAAGGTCCAGTCAAGGTGCCTTCGCATAATATTGGGAGCTATGAAGTCTTCACCTATAAATGGACTACAGATTGAATGTGTGGACCCTCCCCTATATTTACGAAGACAATACCTTAGCGATAGGTTTCTCTCCAAGATCCTTCAGAACTCGTCGCATCCCCTCTTAGCGAAACTTCAATCCCTTTCTCTTGCTGCTTTTCCTGCTAATAAACTTCCGTGTATCCTGCACTCGTATCAAAAACTTTTACGCCTCCCTGCCCCAATTGAAAAGTTCTCCCTTAACCCCCTCTTCTCTACAAACTTTGACTCTTTAATTTTCAAACCCAACGTAATCCTGAATCTGGGTATCCAAAAAAACTCTCCTTCAGCCCCTCAAGTTTTCTTGGACTCACTCTCAAAACACTGGCCAGACTGGAACTACTTCTACACCGATTCTTCGAAGCTCTCGGATGGTGGATGCGTAGGCTCCGCCGTCTGGTTCCCGAAATTCAAAATTGCTTTATTATTTAAATGTCCCCCTTCAACCTCTATTTTCACAGGCGAATCTTTAGCGATTCTCCAAGCCGTAACCTACATAGAATCCCACAACCTCAATAATTCAATTGTCTTCTCCGACTCATTAAGTTGCCTTCAATCTTTATTATCCAATCAGTTTAAATCAAAAACTAAATTCCCGTATATCCTCAAAATTCGTGAAACCCTCTTTAAATGCAAACAAAAAAACCTCAACATTGTTTTGGCCTGGATCCCTAGTCATAGTGGTATTCAGGGCAATGAGACAGTAGACTCTTACGCTAAGAACGCCATTTCCACCGGCACTCTAGAGCATTATAAACATTTTTCACATGACCTTTCTAGCTTGGCTCGCACTCACCTTTATATCTCGTGGAACACTGATTGGCGAAACACTAGGTTACAGGCAGGAAAATTCTATTTCAACCACCAGAAGGAAATTCCTCAAAGACCCTGGTTCTTTAGATATCCCACCCTTCCCAAACCTGTTGTCTCTACGATATGCAGGTTGCGTCTTGGACACTGTTGCACTCCAGTCCACCTTGCCAAGATAAGAGTGAAAGACAGCTCTCTTTGCGAATGCGGCCTAGACGAAGGTTCCACAGACCACATATTTTTTAATTGTATCAATATTGGATACTCACTATATGATCTTCTACCTAACTACATTCCCCGCCCCTGTAAATTTGACTCTCTGTTGAGTCAAGTTAACTCTCCTTTTGTCGAAATCCTAGCTAAATTTATCTTGACTAACAAAATTAAACTTTAAATAATCATTCTTCCACCTTCTCTTGTTTCCCTACCCACACTCTTTCAGCCTTTATACTTTTGTGCATTCCTATATTTTATTTTATAATATATACTTATATATTTCTAATTTTTGTTACATGTATTCATTGTGACGTCGTATATTTTTTGTGTTTGTTTTAGAAACTAACAAGTAATACAGAATTACAGTGACTCATTCCCCACAAACAGTGTATAAAACTATACTCACGTGACATTGGCGAATGTGACAGCACAGATTAGCCATAAAGAAGAAGAAGAAGAAGATACACTGACAGAGGAAATTTAGAAAAGTGAATAGCGCGCGGTAATTCCCCTACTCGGTTCTGAAGCGAGTGCCTAACCGTATGCATTATTTGCGGGAATCCCCGAAAATGCGTTTCGATTTCAAGGAAAGACAATGTAAGGTTGCCATTTGGTAAAAAAAATAAAAATACTACCGATGACGTAATCATCATCTAGACTCCCCTGCCCCCCATGTCACCCAAAATAAGCAAATCAATAACCCCCCGCCTAGGGATGCAAACGATACATCGATGTTTTAAAACATCGAGGTATCGTTCATAAACATATCGATGTTTAAAACATCGGTTTTACATTGATGTTGAACTACAAGAAAACATCGATACATCGTTCATTAACATCGATGTTTCATGAACGATGTTTCATCACTAATTTACTTAACAAAACGATCTCTGATTGCAGCGCCATCTTTTTGTATTGTGCGCAAAGAGTATAGTTACTATAGAGGAAAAGAGTGGCAACTCTATGGTTAAACTTGCATGTATGGAAAGTGCTGCCAACTGGAGTTTGTGCGCGTGAACTAAATCTATACTATATACATGCATACCTAGCCATATGTTTATATACGTCTCTACCTATTACGATTCTCCATATAATGTATTCATAATAGAGTTTCTTGGGCGCACTCATGTTTATTACAAAAAAACAACACCAAATAACAAACAAATTTACTTAACAAAACAATACTAACAAAAACAGAGAATAGAATAAAATAGAGAATTCGAGAAACGCATCAACTTCTTTCAACTTTAATTCATAATAAATTTGATTATGTTTGTCTTTCTGATATTTGTTTAATTTGTCGTTCTACTACTGTTCATATCCTAAATTCCTAATACGTTATAGATGTATCGTTTAAAGTAACTAAGTAATTGTTCGACATTGTCAGTAATCATGATTACCAAAAATGAATCTTAGTAGGTGTAGGTTATCAATATTTTTATAAGAAAAAGCCTTTTCTCTGTATTTCAAGGCTGTATTTGCTGATCCTGCTAGTAATAAAAGGAAACATCGAAAAAACATCGATGTATCGTCATAAAACATCGATGTTTTCAACATCGATGTTGCACTTTAAAAAATATCGATGTTTCAGTATCGATGTTTTTTATGAACGATGTTGCATCCCTACCCCCGCCCCCCTATAGTGCTTACGTAATACTTGAACGGCCCCATACCTCTGTATCTTACTTACTTTATTTTATTTGTCAAGCAATTGTTGTAACTCTGTTTTGTGCACCTAATAAAAAAAAAAGTTATTACCATACCTAATCGGTGAGGTTTTCTATAAGTGCTTTAATTTTAAGTGTAAACAGCGCTATACTGTATACTACTACAGCTGACTAACGTACAGAAAAAACACTCACCAATAAGATAATAATAGCATCCGACAGCAAACCACGAGATCCAGCTATTTGGGTACGCATCCACAAGGGTATGCGCGAACGCAAACAGCTCAGAACTCTTCCTCAGTTCCACCAAACAGGCGGCTCTCACGTCCCCACAGCACCACGGGTCTACGGAGTCCAACAACTTGAGGGCGGAGGCCCACTCGCAGCCGGCTGCGAGGCGCCGCGCGCGGCAGATGGATGCCTCGGACATGCGCGCGCGGCACACCTCGATTTCTGAGGCTATCTGTGGAAAGACAGAAAGAAGTATGATTTGAGAAATTTTTGCACTTTGCAGCTATAGGTAAAACACAACAATTTATTGTATTTTTTTTTATTAGGTTTCTGTATGTATTCGTGATCCATCTGATAATATCTAAACCTTTTTCTAAATTTAATCTCAACTTTCAAAGCAACAGACAACTTCTAAATTTCGCCGCTAAAGGCGCGCGGATAATCTTTGCATCGCCAATAGTTATTAATAATGTGTGATAGTCCACTTTAATCCAATAACAAAAGTGTCGTATTTTTATATTCAATTTCTTTTGAAACTCTGGAATGGGTAAAGGTATGACTGGGAGAGAATGCTTTTAGCATAAAGTCCACATTTTGTACACGTTTATTTGTGCAATGAAGTTTTTAAATAAATAAATAAATGGGTTATGTATAAGGCCTAGCGATAAAAGTGTATTGGAGAACTTTAATTTAATTTTGAAGATCATGTCAAATAGGCACGAACATGGGCTATGCATTGTGCAAAAGTAGCTACTTATAAATGGTACTTACCGAGCAGTCTGTGTCGGCCGTGGGCGTGTCGATTGGTGAGTATCTGTTCAGTCGCTCGCGGTACGCAGCGCGCACTAGCGCCGCCTCCGCGCTGCTCAGTTGGCTGCTGACTGACAAGGATTCCACTAGCTCCGCCTCTGTTATAACAAATAATACAAGTTTGAGGAAAACACTGGCTACAAAACACAAAATTTATATTGTGCGTGGTATGGTGCGCACCGACGTGTTAGTGGAACGCGGAACAAACACTCACTACTACAGCGAGCTGATATCTGTCTCGGCGATGTCTCTCACGCCGCAGCATGCCTTGTGTGTATCGTTTATTTATAAAAAAGAAATATTTACCAAGTAATAACGTTTTATTTATTAATCCTTATACAATAAATAAAAGTTGTGTTAAAAGATTTTCTAAAATTCGCCAAAATAATTCTGTTACCACCTGCACTCGGTGTGTCCTACGCGCGCCCATTCATAGGTTGTTTGTAGTAAGGCGTATTATAAATGAAGTTGGGTAAGCTCGAAGCTGACAACGTTGCAAAAAACACTGAGAGCAAAAAATTACGAACTGATTTGAAAAAAACAATCTTACTCGTGCATTATACTTCTGTTAGAATAAATTATTTCGGGAAAACGTTGTAGCATCCTTTGTTAAATTTTCCAAAAAACAAAAAGAACACATATTACTTGCTACAATAGTTATAACGAATACTTACCCTGGACCGGCGTGAGCGCGTGTCGCTCCAACAGCAGGTCCAACGCTTCATAGCACGCGCAATCAGCACGCAGGGCGGACCATAGCGCGCTGGCGCCAGCCTCGCGGCGTTCTAGCGCCCATAGTGCGCGCGCTTGCCATACTAACACGCCCGCTAGCGCCCTCTACAAATAAACATCAATTTGCATTTTGCATAATTGACCCACTTATGTCCCAACATATGTTAATGAATAGAAGAACTAACGTAACGGCCATAGCCCTACGAATCAGTAAGCTCAAGTGCCAGTGGGCAGGGAACATAACGCAAAGAACTGATGATTGTTGTGGCAGAAAAGTTCTAGATTGATTGGAAACCCTTCGCCCAAAGACGCATCGTAGGACGTCCACCGACAAGAGGGACAGACGAACTTGTAAAGATTGCAGGATCACACTGAATGCAGACAACACAACCGGTCGCTGGGCAAAACTGTTGGGAAGGCCTATGTTCAGAAATGGACGACATTTGGCTAATAATAAATAATGATGATGATTCTTAATTCTTATGAATTACAGAAGAAAAGCTAAAAATCAATAAGTTATTATTTCTATCATTTACAGTATACATTTGCTCTAGAAAGTAGTTCAAAGTTCTTGTAATATACACTTACATTGTGAGTTTGATCAGTAGACCGTGGTTCTAGCAGAGCAGGGTCACATTCCTCCATCATCGTGAGGGCTGTAGCTGGCTCCCGGGCCGCAAGGTACGCACGCATGGCTACCCCAAGACATAATAAATGTCTCCTAAAATAAAAATAGTAGTGAAAATTTAACTGTTGTTTTTTTTTTATTTAAGAAAATAAAATATTGCCCTATAGCAATTGGCACTCACTGATAATTTTATCTACTGCATGTTATTTTGTTCAACACATAAAAGACTCACAGCTCCATAGAATGCCGGCGGTTAGGTGGTTCCGTTTCCATGGAGGGGACGGGGAGGGTTTACATTCAAAATTATTACCATTAAAACGTTAAAATATTATTATTAGTAGGGAAATAGATGATTCCAAACATTTTACTAACCTTTGTTAGACCTTTGTTAGAGTTAACCTTTGTTGGATTAGGTGAATTTATTTGTAGTCCAAAATTAGTTCACCTTAATGTTTATTACAGAAAGTGAAATCTTATAAAATAGTTCGACATATAAAATTACATGATACCTGTCAAGGAAATCCTCACCTGTGCAATTCCCTAGATGTGACAGCATGTGCAGCCCTGTGCAGCTCTCCTCGAGCCAGCATCACGCTGGCCAGCAGCCAGATGTCGTCTCCGCTGGGTGTGCCGTTACTGCTGCCAGCTGCAGCAGCTGCATCAGCCCAGAATAGTGCACTTGTCCATTGACCCTATAAAGAAAGGATCATTCAAAAGTTTTTTTTTCTTTTAGTTTTGTCTGAAACAACTTGTGTGAATGAGCGGCCAAGCAGGCAAGAAGATTAAACTATACAATTACAATAATATCGCGTTTATCTACTCTATTTTTGGTGTGTAGAAACGAGACAGGCAGTTATAGAAAATAGGTTATTACAGATAATGTAGAAACAAATTTTGCATCCAAATACTTCAATGCTTATAGTTCTCAGCCGATTGCAGCAAGGTCAAGAAGATGCTAAATGTATATAAGTGAGGAGGAACGGCTAGGTAGGGTTTCTAAAGATAGTTAGTATGATTGTTTTATTACCAATTCTGAATACTGCTTCACCAAAGATCGCATGAAATCAATGTTCAAGCACTCTAGATTTGCCGTTGTAGATTCTGCTTTCGCCATTGCTTTGAACTGTTAGTATAGCACGTACGTGATAAAGTTTTAAACCCAGATGAAGGAAACAAACTCAGCAAAACAACAAACGAAACAAATTATTGTACAAAAGTGCAAAACGTAAACATTCCCGGCTGTCAGCTGTCACATTTGTTTGACGCGTGCTTGTCATCTATTCACTTAAGTGACTATTTCACCGTTTGTCACGTTATAAGTTCTTGGTGTTTTTTTGTCATCTTTGCATGATCAGTGTTGTTTGTTGGTTTGGTTTTCTTAAGATTTTAGACATAACGTTTCCAATCCATTAAAATTAAAACAGTAAAATAAATTATTATTCGGCATGTGACGATGCACAGCATCCTGTGAGAGATGCGTCTACTTCCGCCTAGCCTAATTTCCGTATCCTGCTGGATAAATAATTATTGGTTTAATTTTACTTACATCCGTGTCCGCCATTTTTAGTCACCTGGGGTCGAGTTGTCTCGAAGTTTCCTCATAGCGTCGTTTGCTTTCGATCTAGCAACATCCTAAGCAGAAACTCTGCTCAAATCGAGAATTACATTCATACTTAGCGTATTATATTTGAAAAAGTTTTACCTTTAAAGATCTAAATAATCTTAACGTTTTTATAAAAAGTCATATTGTTATAATAACCAAGTTTTAAAAGTGTGCTAGTGTTTTAACGTGACGGTGACCTGCAAGACGAAGTGATCATCGGCCTACGCTGCACGCGCACGAATAACACTGGAAAATGGATCGGCCGGCGGTTTTTTTCACAGACCCTGGCTTTGCCTTAATTAAAGGTAAAACGAACACATAATAAGGTACGTGGTATTTTATTCAACGTGAATACCCCTTTCTGACCACATGAATTTGAAATAAACTAAACAAACATTATCTTAGCTAAAACCGTGGATAAACACGCGGCGGCGTACGCTCATGTTAGTCTCCGAGTCCCGAATTTCGATATTCGGTCAAACCCATCTTGTGAATCATATTTACTGTATGTATTGCCTCGACTCCTAGGTACCGCAGTACCTAAAATTATAGCACGGGTAGCTAATTACTCATTTTTAGATGGAACATGCAATATTTCCATTTTAATTTTCATATACCCACGTATATTTACGTACTTCTTTCTAACTAGAACGTAATAACAGCGGCTTCTTCTGAACAACCGCTGAATCCTTTACCAGCCTGAACATACTTATATTGCTCAATCTAGCATGTTTTCAGTTCAAAACAACTAAAACAATGCTTTAACAATTCTTGACTTGATTCTTTTCGAATTTCGAAAAAGCAATTTCAATTCTGTTATATACAACTTTTAAAGGATATCCTAAATACATCTATCTACCTAATTCATAATATTCATAATGAAGGTTCATTACAGTACAGTGCACATTTGTCTCAAATTGTTAACTTTTATATCTATATCTATGCAGTGTAGCCTCGCCTCTGTCGAGCATTCATATGCAGTTGCCTATCGCACACTAGACTAAAGCGGCAATTTAAAAAACGATTTGAACCTTTTAATCTAGGCACTCTACCAGTGTCCTTTATTAATGGTCGCGATATGACTAAGACTATAACCCCTTCATTTAAGGTAGCATTCTCAAAAACAGCAGCTTGGGGATCGTATCCCAGTAAAACCACACTGCAAGCTCTTGGCAGTTGCGTGCATTAAATACCACCAAGTGCCGATTACTTCTTATAAAATAAAAATAAAACAAATAAATAAAATTAAATATGTTTATTTCGAGCCAGAGTCCATATTATATTATTGGCAACAATGCAATGCAAGCTTAAAAATTCATTTGAATTAATAATTTTATTAGTTAATAAAAAAAGAAATTATTATAATACTTTTTACATAACATAACACAAGACAGCTCGAACAATCCATGGTCGAAGTCGATAAATGACACGGCCTTTATTGATTGTCATTACTACGGATCGCAAGAAATCAACAATTATTGAGAGGCCCTCGAGGGGCCCTCGAAGCCTGACTTATTCTATCACTACTCAAACTACTCATAGTCCTAACGCTTGACGTAACGCAAGTGCTACGCAACTCATCACATCTGAGTATTCTTACGGTTGTCGGCCTCATACGTACAATGGCCAGCGGCATCTACCTGTCAGACTGCGATCATCGTAATGGCAATGATTACAGAGCCACATCTGCAATTTATCTCAGTGCAGTTTAGGAGGCTGCGGTAAAACTGTACATTAAAGGACGCGGGGTAAGGGGAGGGGAGGGGGCTGGGGGGGAGGGGGGAAGGGGGGGCTACCCCCTGATACCCCCCCCTCTTGAAGCAAGCTCTTGGTTTCTGAAATATTCATGATTGAAGTTTGAGGTTATGACTGTACTAAAAGTGTTGAAATTCAGTTTTAGATCATCGAATTAAGGGGTGGGGGGAGGGGGATAGAGGGGGATGTTTTTCCCCTTGGGGGGGGGGGGGGGGGGGGGTACAAAATTGCGTATAATAAAGAGATTACTGTTGTCTGTTAAAAAAAAAATAACCACGAAATTCAAGGCTCACGCTCCGCTGCGCTACGCGCTCGCCTTGAATTTCTAACCTATCACGTGACCTACAGGACTTTGGCAAACTAAAGGCTTCCGAACGACTCCGGCGCTGCGGGAAGTGCAGCCCCTCCGCCCTTGCGTAACAAATTGCAGGCACTCTCCATGCTCGCCTTCGCAGCTTCGGCTTTTTGGTCGCCTCCGGCGACCAGCCTCAGCCGCTTCGGCTCACATGGTGCCTGCGATTTGTTACAGCGGGCTGGGGCTGCTCTCCCTTCGCGCCTCCGGGCTTCTATTTATCTCTAGGGGTAGGGCAGACTAACAAAATGGCGTCGTTGCGTTTCGTTCTTGCACAGTAGAAAAACATTCATTTAAAATAAATTGAATTATTAATCTTTTCTATAAATAACACGTACATACATAAAATTTTACATCTAAAATGTATCTGCAACATAAATACCCCAAAAAGACCCCAAAATTGTGTCTAAATTGACTGTATAGAATCAACTTTCACGTAACGAAACGCAACTGACAGATCGTATAGTTTTTAAAGGTTGGTAGTCAGTCTTAATGACGTAAAATAGTCAAACATTTTGATCTAATTTTGCGATTTTTAATAATTTATTTCTCGAAAACTATAAGGTTGCTTCAAAAAACGACTTTACCAAAAGACTTCTTGCATCGTGTAGTTTCTGTCAAAAAATTATGAAACGCCAGACCAGCGGCCTTTAAAGTACAGTTTATCCGAGGCTGCTTCCGAGCGTATCGGACGCAGTGGCACCTTAGCATCAGGCTGCGTAAGCCAACCTAACACTTATAACAGTACAGGGATGCATCTGCCATTCACCTCCACGCCGATGCTTGTCTCTCACACCAACATCGTGCAATATTCAACTATCCTGTCTACATTCAGTGCCGGTGCTTGCCTCACCCACTCAACGCAATAATCAATGGTCTTGCTCACATTAACATCACCTCCACGCCGATGCTTGTCTCACCAACATCGTACAATATTCATCAGTCCTGCTTGTATTCCGTGCCGGTGCTTGTCTCACCAACTCCGCACAATATTCAGTGGTCTTTGTCGCATTTATTTGTAGACATATCTAAGAATATCGAACTAATCCGCTAGAGACGCGACAGGTGTTCACTTTTATGCCGGTACTTGCCTAGCAACTCCGCGCAATAGTTGAAAGTTCACCACACATTCTTCCGAACAATTTCATGCCGGTGATTGCCTCACCAATCCCGTCTATCATTCAATAGCCCAGCACGTTTTCCTTTGATTGCTTAAATCAACTGACCAGTCGAATTACAGTGCAATAACACGGTCTGCCGTTTACATCTGTGCCGGTGCATGTCTCATCCACACCGTGCTATATTCAACAGCTCTAGTCTACCTCAGAATGCATTCACAAGCAAGTCACTTTCTGACATAATCTCAAAAAAAAAAAAAAAAACGAGCAGACGCTAATGAGCTGAACGCTTATCCCTGATATTGTGTCATATGGCGTTAAGTCCACCTTTTGTACAAACTTTGGTTGTGCAATATTTTCAAACTGACTGAAAATTGTCTATTACCCTCAGCCTACCTTTGCCATTTGCCCTTACCGTACCATGAATTTTCATACTAACTGAGCCCTTCAAAAGGCCCTCATAACAACTAATCGAAGCCTCGTTATGACCCGGAGCCGCAGATTCTTAATTCGGAAAAGATTCCCGAATACCTAGTTCAGAAAAGGTACAACTGTTTACTCTAAATACCAACTAAGAAAACGAAAGTAAAAATCATAGCATATTATTCGATACTATTGGGCTGGCAATTAGGTATACAGAAAGTAAATGTCATATAGTCAAAATGAGTACTCAAGAGACGTGCAACAAAATAACTTGAGAAGCGCGCAACCTCGAAATGCACGGGCATTACAATTGCTGTGTGTCATCAAAAGCCATAAACAAATACGAATGAGTCAGATAAAATACATAACTAACCATTAAATTGAAAATTCTCCTTAAGTACACGAGAAAAGTATGAGCCTACCCCACAGCAAATGCTCACTCTCTGAAATGCTAAAAGCACTCAAACCCTCGCACAATGGCCCAGTTAAACAGAATATTTACCCGAACTCGATATCTTGTTGAAGCTGCTATCTAATGTCCCCCTGATTGAAATCAAAAGTGCACAAGCGTACGCACAATACACCAGTGCACTCTGTGTCTCTTCACTTCATAATCCAGTAAGACGACAGCAAGACGTGACCAGAGGTATTTTTACAATGATATCAATCATTAACTCCAAACTCTGCGCTAGAATTATAGGTCATGTAAGGTTTAGTTAGAACACATCTTACGTTAATACTTTAAATTTTAAAAAGGGGGGGGGGTGTAATTACAGCCACACCGGCGGTCAATAACTACACCTACAAACACTTTACTTTGTATTTCGGGACTACCACCTCCGGCAACGTGGTGAGGCATCTTTTCTCGCTCCCTCCATACAAACACAGTACACACGGCCACAGGTCAGATCCGATTGGCCAGAACTCTACTGCAGGACAAGGCCCATTTGAAAGCCAAAGTTATGTAACCCATATAACTAAGTCCTGTAAAAAAGGTATACACCCAAAACCCTCATGAACTGAGAAAAAAATTTTTAAAGTGTATCTTAAAACTTGACTAGAACTTGGTGGCAAACTTACTTTCCTCCATGTTTACATTTATAAAGTCACGAAATTTACATTTATAAAGTCATTCATATTAACCCTCTATTGGCAAAAGGAAGATTTCAAATCTAAGTTTTAGGCATGTTTTAAACCATCTGCTTAAATAACAAATCTTTACCTAATCAGCATGGCCCGGCCGACATTTTTCATTAATGCTTTACCTAATTGAAACATTTGATTCCTTAACATACTTCAAGCTGGCATTTTTAAATATAGCCTCAAAAGCTGGCAGGCTTACACATAACCTAAATATTCAATCAAATCGGATCAGTCTGATTTCAAAACCTCATGCTCAATATATCATTGTAATGAAACAAGTTTGCCTTCATAATACATTCATACAGATCAGACTGTTTGTTAAGCCTACCAATACGTAGGTAACAAAAATAATCCATCTTGCCCTTCCAGGTGCTTTCCGTTCCCCACAAGGTTTCGGTCCCTCAAAATGCATATCATTTTTGAACCTGTACCACAATGAGACATCATTCATCATCAATCAGTGATTATTTGTCTAAGCCATTAATCCAAGTTAATAATCACTTAACTTAGACATATTTCAAAACTAAAACATATCAATAAAAATATTTGATAGCGAAAGTTATCGCTCTTGCAACTTCATGTACTAGACAATTAAATGAAAGATGTCGTTATACGTTGCATATATTTTCAGTTTGATAACATTTATTATTGATAAAGAAATAATTTAAATTATGTTAATAGTAGTCTGCCTTATCAACCTTTACGCATGAATACTTGGCAATAAGAATGTGCTTACTACTGCACCCATTAATCACATCGTTTAGCGTTTTACAGATATCTTCAAAAGGTGCAATCATCAGTCTACCATACTCTTTATCACATAGCGTCGTTCAATAGTTACCAGGAGCTAATAAACACATCTCTCACAGGATGCTGTGCATCGTCACATGCCGAATAATAGTCCAAGTTTTACATAACAATAAAACTTGTATTATTAGCAGAGACGATGCACAGCATCCCATTAAGGCCTCCTGGCGAGACTTCTATGAGGAAACTTCGAGACAACTCGACCCCAGGTGACTAAAAATGGCGGACACGGATGTAAGTAAAATTAAACCAATAATTATTTATCCAGCAGGATACGGAAATTAGGCTAGGCGGAAGTAGACGCATCTCTCACAGGATGCTGTGCATCGTCTCTGCTAATAATACAAGTTTTATTGTTATGTAAAACTTGGACTAATGTCAATCCTAAATCTTAATTTTTTTCATATTTCCATTTGTTGTAAACTATTTTTTGTTGGCCACACACAAGGACACAAGATGTAAACCAAAGTAAACGTTAAAATAATAGGCATGCATACGAACATTTTCTTTTTTTTACGAAGTGATCAAAGATATTAATATTTTTTATTTTTTAAATGCACTGTTTTCGTGAAATTTTCAATGAAGTGAAAAATTGTGTACTGCATGCACTAATCATTTAAAGAAAACGGTGATAATTAATTAAATTATAAAATAATCCAATAAAACGCATTGCAAAACCAAACAATCGTCATCCATGCTGTCAACTGACAGTTTGAATTTGATGACGGAAAGAAAAAGGTTATAAACAGAATAAAAGGGAATTCCTCGATTGCGCTAACATAAACGGTATTTTTGTAACGTAAACCTGTTCAAGAGTGAATTTATATTGTGTAGTGTCCGTGTAGACTAATATAATTTGTTTTGTGTAGAGTCTGATAACTCAAATAGCAACGTGTCCTAGGTTAGGCCGTTAGCGAAACATGTTAGTACAATACTTAGAATAACATGACTGAAAGGAAAATGTGCAAGTTCTACAATTTAAACGTGCCTGAACGTCGATCGGGGGAAGGTGGCCAAGGGGGTGGGGCCGCTCAGAATCATGGGAATAATGAAGATGACGATAGGAATCCAGAGGAGGCAATACCTCCTATCGTGCCTCCCCACGAGCATAAACTCGAGTACAGCTATTGGATGTGGTTCTCGCGGCGGCCTCCCGCCCGCGAACTATCCGCCTCCACCACTGGTTATGGGCAGGTTTGTTGACAATCACCCCCTTTTGTGTTTACACTTTTTGCATGCAATTTATGTTCTAAAAGGCTTTTGAAAACACAACTATACCTCACAGTCTTTGATGTGTGTTTTGATAACAAAATTTTGAATGTTTTTTCTATAAAAAATGTGTTGTTTTTATTTTGTAGCTCATGAATCTTGCTCTAAGCGAATGGAAACTGTGTTGTTTCCAGCTGCCATTCTTTTTGTAAAGAATCTTTTCTTATTTAATTAAAGATAGGTCGAAATTGTTACTGTGAGTTTTACACTAAAATTAGTACTGCAAGACTCATTTCATGTTTCATTTCGCTACCTTAAGATAAAATTAACCCCACAACTTTTACACTTTATTTATTCTTTTGTTCATGCAACTGCCAGCATATTATTGATCCATGAAGCTTTAATAATATGTATTTTACTAAAGCAGAATAATCTTTATTTCAAAATACAATTAAATGTATGGTTACAGTTAGAATACAGTTAAATGTGTGCCACATTATAATGTGGCACAACAAATCCTTATTGTGCTTCAAAATAAATTACCATGGCTTCAATGTGACCTCAATAGCCATACCATTTAAATCATGCTCAACTGTTTGTTGAGCATGATTTAAATGGTTATGTAGATAAGTTTATTGTTAATCTCTATTCAAGTTTGCTATTGCGTACCTAATCACTCTGCCACAATTGTTAATGCACTCTGTATTATTATATTTGGATATTATTAAGCCGTTAAGTAATTTAACTATGTATTGTATTATAATACCTCAGATATATTTTTTTATAATATTGTGTATGAAAATAACCACAGCCATGTTGTCAGATTTTCAAAATCATGTCCTTAAGCAACTTAAACTGCTGGAATGGCAATGTACTATGACTATGAATATTTATTTATTATTTTATTTACTAGCTGTTCCAAAAAACTTTGTTTCGCCAACAGCCCCATCCCGTCCTGTTATTATCTTATTCAATGCCAAGACAAATCAAAAAAGGTCAAAATCCTGAAAATCTGTCTATCCACTCTCAAGCCATAAGTGGTGTTACTATCAATACTTTTTTTATGTAAATAATATTTATAAGGTTTACAATAGCTACTTAATTCTATATTATGTATTAACCTCTTAGCAAAAGCCTCTTCTATTGGTTTCCTTTGCCTATCTTTTGTACTTGTGATGGTTTTCAGTTTAGCTTTAGCCCAAAGTAATATACAACACTAGTGGACCTAATAAACAGTCTTGCCTAATGCATAGTTAGCACTAGCTTGCTTGTCTGATTGTAAATCCATTCAGTTTTGAACTCACTCCAACAAACCAAAAAAATATCAAAATATACAGTACTATTTAAATTTTAGCAGACTGGGATAAATAGCTTATCTGTTTAATACTTTAGTGGACAGTGAACAACTATAGAGTAATAACAATAAAATTTCTATTGTGTCTGGATTACTGCCACTAAAGTGTTAAAGCGAAAGTTACACCATTCAACATGGGAACCTTTTATTCATTTCTGAAACGTTTCTTTTAACACATTTCAGGCACTTCGCCTGGTGGGTCGCGTGGGCAGTGTGGAGCAGTGGTGGGGGCTGTACTCGCACCTGGCGCGGCCCGCGGAGCTCCCGCCGTTGTCCGATTTGCACCTCTTCAAGCTCGGCATCAAGCCCATGTGGGAGGACCCGCACAACGTCAATGGGGGGAAGTGGGTACGTGCTTTAGTTGTAGTTGTTTTATCATCTTCATTATTGCGTTCTGTATCACCGCTATATGGATCCAAAACTTATTTTGCCGGTGCTGACACGCTCTGTGCATGCAATGGACTGCTGGCGCCATCTATTTATCACCATTTGAAGTGGACAATCAATGGACGACACGGTGTTAGTAAAAAGCACGTAGATCAACCGTAATCCGTAAATCAGTATTAGTACCATCAGCTACCATTAGATGGCCCTGATCGGCGTTGACTCGCGTTGGTATTGTTTTGCGAATGCATCCTTTAAGTGTCATCTGTACTCGCACCTGTCGCGCTGACATCGTCACGCTACCTGCGAACTAATGTGGACAAGTTCTTCAGTAGCCATGCCGAAAATACTGTATTTTAGTTTTTGGTCAGCCTATAGTTGTCAGACCATCGCTGCCTTATAAACCAATATACTCAATGAATATTATTTTTATCATGTTTCCAGGTGGTGCGCCTGCGCAAGGCGCAGACGGGGCGCGCGTGGGAGGACCTCTGCATGGCGATGCTGGGCGAGCAGTTCATGGTGGGCGCCGAGCTCTGCGGCGTCGTGCTCTCCGTGCGCTTCCAGGTACGGTCGAGATCTCTGCCGCAGTGCCACAGTAAAGTAAAGTTAGCCTGTAAGCATCCCACTGCTGGGCAAAGGCCTTACCTCAAATGTGAGGTAGTATGAGCCATACTCCACCACGCGGGCTCAGTGCGCCTTACCACAATCAAATGAAAATAGTTTGCACACGCAACAAAAAAATGGGCGTCACTTCGAACAAAAGAACAATACTTTATTTGACCCAAATACATAATAAAATTTAATTCTACATTTTAAAACAGTTAACATTCTAAAAAAAAAAATACTATAAATGTAAGTAGACTTGAGTCAAAAAGGCACTACTTGAGTTGACTTGAGTCAAAAGACGACGCGAGGTGCAAGTTATTTTGGCTTCAAAGGTAGCAGGCAGCGGTAACATCGATAGTACCTACGTTGAGGAATATTGGTTCTTATAACCTTAGGCTGTTACTATAGAATACTACACAGGATTTGGCCACTTTTTCTCATCCAACTTTGGCAGTTGGCGCAGGGAGATAGATCGTTTAAGCTACTGCAAGGTGAATGGTGGATGGTAAATGTGCCTGCTAAAGGTCTGGTATGAAAGCTCATAGTTCAATCAAATGATATGCAGCCCATAATGTTATTTTCCAATTTTAGTGACAGCAGTCTCATGATTTACCGATTCATTTAGCCTATGATTAGGTATGGCTTTGTCTTCAGTGCATTCCAGCAGAGTCTTATTATTTCTTCTTGACTTTGCAGTATCTATTAATAAATGAGCTCGTATTTTATTCTTAAAAAAATATACCTTCAAAATTAAATTCCAAGACTATCTATTCCAAATCTTTCTCCACCACGTTCCAGGAGGACCACCTGGCCGTGTGGCACCGGACGGCCTCGGACACGGGCGCGGCGGCGCGCGTCCGCGACGCGCTGCGGCGGATCCTGCAGCTGCCGCCGTCCGTGCCCATAGAGTACAAGGCGCACGGCGACTGCCTGCGCGCCACCGCCGACCGCGAGACGCACAACCACGCCACCAACCACGACCGCGACCGCGACCGCTCGTAGCGCCGCGCCCGGTACGAACTCACTCGATTCGCGATCTAGACTCGGTTCTTCTTTGCTGGTCCGATATTGTAAATGATCTTTTTATAGCAAAAACTAGCGGTCCCGGCGAACTTCGTTTCGCCCCCGGCCCCGTCCCGCCCCGGCCCCGTTTTATGGGATTTTTTTTTGCTATAAACCTCACGGAGCCCGAGACCTTTCCAACGAATGCAAAACCGTGGAAATCGGTTCGTGCGTTCTGGAGTTAGCGTCAGGGAGGAAAATCCGACTTATTTTTATATAGTAAATAATATCAATTAATAAAATTCATTAACTATTTGTTTTTAAAATATCTCCAATGTTCGACGACGAATTACCTATGTAGGTTGTGAAGTTCGTGTTTATCTTATTTTAAAACGAATTATTACTATAAAAAGGAATGTCAAGATTGTTTACAATATTTGACTAGCAAAGGAAATCTGACTATAAGGTCAAATAGCTGTGTCCCCGACAGGGTTAAAACGTAACGCGACAGTAGGGTAGTTGACACCAGTCATCGGCGTGCTTTTTATCAACTATCAAAACTCTGCTTTCATAAATTGTCTGTGCAACGATAATACCCGATTCAACGACCATAAACTAAAGAGGAAGTAGGACTTAAAACTATGACGTCACAGTGTGCAATGCTCAATTAATGCACGTTTTGTTGTTTACAAAAAACATCTTAAACCAAAATGTATAACTAAATTATGTAGAGTATTTAATTCAACTAGGTCTAGAAATTATCGGCGATTGTTGTCAACTACCCGGTTTTAAGTTAAGTACATGACAGTTTCTTGGAAGTTACGTTTTCACCCTGCTACGGGACGCAGGCTCGATGACCGGTCGCTTGCAGTGTTACCCAGCCTAATAAGAGACATTACAGATCCAATATACACGGCCGTTCACCACAAAATAGGAAAAAGGTTGAAGGGTCAAATTCCGTTTTTACCAATTCTTATGTCGCCCCAGCCGGTGATTGAAGAAGACACCACAATATTACACACTTTCTTTGCAAACAGACAAACCACTGTCACTGCTGCAGCGCTGTGATTGGTACTTAGTTCGTGAATTGTAGATTGATTCCAATCATAACTGCGGCCTACTGCAACCTGACATTACCCTTCTGTCTTTGTTTTCCTGTTCTGTGGTATAAACCGTCTACCCAGTGTTTAATCGGCCGATGCGATTCCTCCTTTATCTGTGCCTCCAGAAATCGTTATCGACTTCGAGATCTATTTATTCCGTTCAAGTATTACGTTACGCGCTAGATCTCCGGTCGGCGGCCGGGCGCGACAACTCGACCGTCTACCCGCATTTGAATATTGTTTTAGATAGTTTATATAAGCTATAGAAATTAGTTTAATCAATTATAGGCACCCAGTGGGGTCCCAAAAAAAGAATATCGACTTGTTGAAATTAATTAACGTTGTTCCTATCATTTGGTGAATCCTACATAAACTACTGCAACGTAATATTTGAAAGGCTCGCATTTTTTTGTTCAGTTGTAGTACTATTTAATTTGTTGAGATTTGTGATTCACAGCAAAATATAAAGGGTATAATACATTTGTAATTAAATTAAATAAAACGAGCCGTATTTGAAATAGCCTTAAGTAATTCGAAACTTAGATGCATTCGTGTAATTTTCCTAATTGATGTTAAAATGTAATTTAGTGTAGATTTTCGTTTCACATCTTCCATTATGTATCGTAAGTGACGTTAACTAGTCAAATGGTCGTATTGAAAGAACGCTGCCATTGTATCTTTTGTGAGTAGCACTCGTGATGTCCTGCCTGTGAAATTGAGTGAGATTCGAGTAAGTCCCGGCCCCGGCGGGCGGCGCTGATGTACATATACACTAGCGGCCGCAGCGCCCGCCTCGCCCCTTGTGTACAGTAAAAGAACTGCATTCAACAAAATAAACAATCAGACTTTGTATACTTTCAATGTGGTTTTCATTACCTTTGCTGAAGTTACGAAAGGGAATATCAGATACACTTAGGACGCTTTCACATGAGCGATTTCTCGGTTTGTCGAAATCGTAGCTGTATCGCGACGTGCACACTCAGCGCAGCGATTCAGATTAGTTTATTGCAATTCACAAGTTGGGTATGGTGTTACAAAGTAAAGATAAATAGTACAACGCCCGGTTACCATTGAGAAGGTGCTTAATGAAATCGCTCGTGTGAAGAACCCTTTCCCCTACACGCTACAGTAGGTTAACATACAAATAGTGTCAAATAATACAATTTATTGTCTAGAAAATATATTTTAATACGTACATCAAATTTTCAACAGACATTTTGTTAAGATAAAAATAAAATGATAAATCATTGCGTTACAACGTCCGATATTGACTACACACAAAGTTCATCAATAAACGAAAGTTCTAAGGGGACTATTCACTACTAAATCTAAAAGGTAGGCTACCATGTACAGTATGATACACTAAAGCCGTGGACACACAAGCAAATCGATAGACGACACTTACTATTTTATGCCTTGTCAAATTCTCGAGTGCATCTACAATCAAATTGTGTCTTACTTTCTCTAGTCATAAAATCCTTTATACACAATTCAAACCAACATACAATAATACAGTATTTCTAATCAGTTTTATTGTTAACAATAGTAAAAACAACAATTTAGTACAATTAACTATTAAAAAGGCACAATCATATTTGCTGTTTCTCCTAATACAATTCAACAGAGTAAATCAAATCATCAAGGCAAATTAAGCGTAAATCTTTATTAAACTTTGTTCTTCTTTAACAATTCTTATTCCCAAAAAAACGTATGTTCATGTGTCCACAGCCTAAAACTGACATTCAGACAAAAAGTCCTAATACTAACTTAAATTAAGATTTATTTACATTTGGCAACTTCTTAGTCTATGAATTTATGGTGATATGCTGCACTCGGCATAGGTAATCACGCTTTTTCTGATTCCCTATTGATATTCTCATGTTTGATATTACACTACAGATCACAATGTTCCATTGATATAGCGTACAAATGATTGAATTAAGTTAAATGACACATTTATTTCATTGATGTGTTTTATTATATGAACAACTATTCTTTTGGTTTTCGTTGCAGTCTGGTTAACATGGCAAAGCTTACTCAAAATAAGCCGGCATTGCGAGTATGTTGTTATTTTTAGCGACCCACTTTATTTGAGTGGATGCGGTGAACAGTATTATCGTCAAAATAATGTATTTAGTATCAATAAAATATGTTCTAGAAGGGATTCTTAGTACTACAGAGTTTGTGTATTTGGACAGCTTTTAAAAGATCTTGTATGGATATTAAGGAATCAATTCTTACTGATCAATATTATTAATATTGGAAGAGTACTAACACTCCAATAGACTAGAAGTTCTATGATGGAATAATGTAATCGAAAACGTATTTTTTTTACTCTTCAATTCGAATATGATAACATCATGAAATTAATTCATGCATGCATGTGTAATACATGCATGGCTCAAAAAATTGCAGTCTTGCTCTTTGTTCACGCCTTGACGGAATTATGCGTCGCGTATATCAAAAACCAACGGCGTGGAATAGAATGGGGGATAACCGAAGTCTTGGAAGACTTAGATTATGCCGATGACCTCTGCCTGCTGAGCCATACGCATCGCGATATGCAGTCCAAAATTGACGACCTACATCGAGAGGCGGAGATCGCGGGGCTTCGAATCAACTGCCGGAAGACCCAAGAAATGCGATCTGGAGTGAAGAATTGCACACCGCTACGGATTGGTGCAGAGGATGTGGAACGAGTCCACAACTTTACTTACCTCGGGAGCGTCGTGTCAGAAACTGGAGGTACCGAAGAGGACATCACTTCGCGCATTGCCAAGGCCAGAGCTACCTTCGCACAACTACGGCCCGTGTGGCGGTCTCGGAGATTGACTCGAAGAGTGAAAACCAAGATATTCGCGTCAAACGTCAAATCCGTACTGCTTTATGGGTGCGAAACGTGGAAGGTCACCAAAGTCATCTCGCAGCAGCTCCAGGTCTTTGTCAACCGTTGTCTTCGCCGAATTCTCGGTATATACTGGCCCGAAAAAATTTCCAACGTCGAACTGTTGGAGCGCTGCCACGAAATCCCGATCGACCAGCAGATCAAGCGCCGCA
>CAUZXH010000029.1:0-56289 GCA_963584085.1 Pyrausta aurata | reverse complement strand
AATTTCACCTGCGGGGCGGCAGGGTGCGGGGGGAGGCGAGCGCGGGGCGCGCACTTTTCACGTCCCCCGATCGCGCCTCTCCCCGCGCCGCACCGCCCCGCAAGCAAGGTCTCAATTTTACGGTCTACCGATAAAAAAATATTATGGTTTTAAGATGAAATTCAACTTACTTCTCAGCAGCTTTATGATACGCAATTGTCATCTTCACATTCTTCTTATAAACATCGTCGTTTTCTCCCATCGAATCTCTTCTTACCACCTCTCCATTTTCTTTATCCGAGCCATCAGATTCGTCTGAATCACTATACACGCAAGCCAGGTCGGTAATCGATAAAGGTAACAAGTGATCACTCATGCTTCTCGATTCCGATCTGACTATTCTTGAGGAAGTGGGTTGTGGTTCTTTGTCAGGGGTTTCTGCTTGTAGTCTTTTGGCCTCGCTCTGGTGGTATTTGATGGTGTCTTGCAGGCGGCGTTTGAGCTGTGCAAGAGTGCGCGATTTGATGATGCCGCTGAAGTATAAAGGGCCGACTGGGAGTTCGGTGTCTGGCCTGGGGATCAAAAAGTTTTTTTTTTAAATATTAATTACTAACTGAATAATAGTGTACAATTATATGCAATATGCGACATGACTGGTTCGTTAGTTGTAGTTGTTCGTTAGTTAGTAAGAAGATAGGGACATATTTTTAGCCCATGGATTTGACTTGCTGGTTACTTTATTCAATGTGAAATTTTAAATAGGCAGGTACTTCATCTTTAAAGTCGGAATATGTTGCATACAAAATACCCTTTATTAATCATATTGAAACTTTATAAAAATCAAATCAAAAGACACTCTTTTGAACTGTGGAACCAGTTAATAATTAAAAGAATAAGGCCTGATTTTTCAATAGTCAAAGAAATATTCGTCGAAATCGTCACATATTTTTCAGCAATCATATATGCTACTAAAATTTTAAAATCAGTCGCTTTATACTTTATCAGTCTGTTACATTTTACCTGACGTTTGAAAAATCGGCCCTAAGTCCTAGAGAAAATAGCAAGATATGAGTAGATGTGTAATCAAATGCTGTAACTTTCTCATGAAATAAATAAATAGATATCCAAAAGATTATTACACACTCACTTGTCACTCGGCGGGCGCTGCAAGTACAGATGCATCAGCAGCGCCCACAGCAGCAGGTGCGCCACGTGCGTGTGCGGTGCACTTAGCACGGCCGATGCAGCGCGGTATATCACGAGGTCTTCTGCTGAGTAGGGTGAGCCGATTAACTGTAAATTATATACAAAAAATAATTTTCAATAAAACACTCGGTGCATTTTCAATACGTACTTTTATGGATAATGGTTCCTTAAATTTCGGAGAGCACTATGCATTGACTTGAAACTCAGCCTACCAATCCATCTTAGGGGTACTATAAGTGTTCGTAACGTGAAGGCCTACTTCGAAAAACGAAATCCGTCAAAACGATAATCGTTTTGTGGATCCGAAGCATTTCGTAGTAAGGATTCCATACTAAAAATTTTTTGGATCCGAAAAACGATACTGTAGTAGACCTTTTGACGTTTCAACGATTCGTTCAAATAAAATGTAACTAAAATGAGAATAAATGAGTTCTAGGTTGAAAAATTGAATACAAAGAGTGAGATTAGTAGGGCAGTCTATGTTGTTGTAGTCGTTTGACATTTAGCAGCTGCTGGCTAAATGGAGCGCCCCGTAACGCAGCACGCGTAGCGCGTAGTACGCTGCGATGGTAACTGGCTAGCCCAGCGTACGTAGCGTAGCGATGGTCACAGCTATAGTTGATCTCGTATAGTACCTTGAGCGCGTTGGCGACGTGTATCCGCTGTTGCGCTTTGCGTTGCGCGTGTAGCGCGTGCTCCAACCGCGGCAGCAGCGCGACGGCCAGCTCGCAGCGCGCCAGCCACGCCCGGAGCGCTGCGCAGCACACGAGCGGGGCTTGCGAGGACATGCCCATCGCCGATGTCATCTGCTGGACCCATTGATCGGTCTGTAGAAAAATTATGTTGACATCTATAATCGGTATCAATTTAGTTGCTATGAATGCATCAATCGACCTCTACATGCATTGCAGCCCTTTCGCCTCATCTCTCTGTTTATTTTATTTTATTTTATTGAAATGATGTACAAAACAGTTTACAAACAATATTTAAAAACAAAATGGTAAACATACTTAATTACAAGTTTACGACCCTTAGTATGTATATACTTTTAATAATATTTTTAGCAAACATAAATAACTAAATATCACACAATACAAAAAGGTAAACTAAAAATACAACTGTTTGAGTACAATCTAATCGGAACAGTTAAAAATGTGTATATGTTTAGACTTGATAATGTACTATAACAAATAGCAACGCATCGTCAGCGCCAAGGCAGCATCTCGCTAAGCTAAGGCCGTATGGGTTACACCACCACTATATCTGACTATCAAGAAAATAACCTAGTACACGGAGTGGTGTAGTATGCACGAATAAGCTAGTCACCGCCTGAGGTATGTGACTGGTGAGAGGGGGTGATCACGAAAGTTAACACACGTGACCGTATTTTTTGATAAACTGACTTTATTAACATCCCCGTCATTCCACTTAAATACATATGTATGTCACACGGTGACTAGCTTATCTGCGAGCACTATAACACTATAAGGTAAAATCGTTTTAAGTGATAATATTTTACCAGTGTCTTTGTAACATCATAGAAACAGGAAACAATTATTATTTTTTGGAAAATCGAGATTTAAATTTTTATTATTTTCCCTAACAAAGACAATATCATTATTTAAAGCACCCTAACGATTTAAAAAGTTTACTACGTCATCGGCTTCGCCTCCCTAAATTCAATGCCCAAACCTTCTTTTTCCCTAATCTTAACATCAATTAATAAAAAAATAAAACTTCTCCAATTTTCTCAAAAACTATCAGATAAAAACCCAAAGTGTTTTCTACAAAATGATTAATTTATTGTGCTGAATCGGCTCTTTAAATATTATCACTTAAAACGAGTTGACCTTATATATTAAGTATCCTTTAACCTGGTTCTGCGCAAACTCGTCCAGCTGCCAGCAGTGGCGCGGGCGCAGCACGGAGTCCAGCAGCGCAGTCGCGGCCGGCAAAGATGGCCGCCACAGCGCCCAGATCCACACGCGGACTAGCGCCGTGTGGGGGACGCCGCCGCATCTGGCACATAATACATTATGTAGTTATTAGAAAAGGCTTTATTTTAGTTCTCGCGTACCAAAGAATCATGTTTCATTTAAGATCGCGAATAAAGGCAGCTATGTTTCTGACGTTAATTTGATTGACGATAATCGCAAAATGATTGTCTTATTTTTGATACCCCGGTTATAGCGGATCTGTGATGACGCAGACTCACATTGGGAATTTAATGAAGTGAAAAAACACCCACACATACACAACATTTTAATCACGATGTTATTTCACACACCCGCTCGTTAGACCTCTTGAGATAAGCAGACAAAATACTGCATCAAAAATAGACAAAATATTGCTAGATTTAAATGTTTGAAATTTTGATACTTTTAATTATTCAATGAAATTTTGATTCCATGCACTGCAAATGATTTGCATGCTATTTTATTAGCGAAACATGAGCACCTTTTTTATATTATATCAATTTTATACCATGTTTTGAGCAAATAAACAATTTATGTATTTATTTGAGATACAGAGTGTCTCGAAGTTGGCAAGATATGTTGTTAGTAGATAACTCCATTATCATCTGATACCCTGTATAAGTACGTATCTTGATGGTGCTCAATAGTAACACAACTTACTGTTCCCCAGCCAGCTGTTCTTGCATCAGCCGAGTGAGTAGCTCGGCCCCGCTCGGCGCGCCGCGGCCCAGCGCTCTCTGCATAATGCCCGGGCCCGCGTTCAGTACAAGGGAGAAGAACTCTGTGAACCTGCGCAGAAAAACAAAAGACAATACATGTAAATCGCTGATATCGTCATTTAAAGCAAGAGATCAGTGTGAACTGATTATAAAACTGGCCAAGTGCGAGTCGGACACGCCCACGAAGGGTTCCGTATCATTTGAATAGGTAAACAATTAATTAATATCGAGTCAAAAAAGGGGCAAAAAATGCGCGTTGTTATACAATATTTAATAAGTATATGTTTCAAGTATGTGTTGTTATAGCGGCAACAGAAATATATTTTTTTAATTTCAACTGCCTGCCTATAGCGGTTCTAGAGATAATCAATCAATCAATCATTTATTAATTCATAAACATGGGTATTACAGGATGTCACATACAAATTATTATTAGTACAGCCATGGTTCACCTTAAAGGTATATGAATATGAACATTAAGTAGTAAAGTTATTTTTAAATTTTGTCTTCGAGAAATATTCTTAAGTCATAATACACTTTTTCAGCAAGGAAGCCACTGAGCGCAGTTTTAAATCTTTTTACATCTTTGATTGATACAGCCTAGTGTAAGACAGACAGACGGACAGGCGGATGGACAGACAGCGAAATCTTAGTAATAGGGTCCCGTTTTTACCCTTTGGGTGCGGAACCCTAAAAGTGAATTACTTGTCCGTAGAAGCGATGGACTCCGGCGAGTCGACCAGCAGCAGCATGATTGGCGCGAGGCAATGTATGGCGTCAGCTACGCGGGTCGCTGCTAAGGAACAGAGCGCTGATACTCCTTCAGAACATATCTGCAACATAAGAACACTGACTAATAGTAGATTGTTATACAAGGGGAGAAAGCGACCCATTTCACTCGAGATGTTTTTGGCGCTCGAACGAAGTGAGAGCGCCAATAATTCGAGAGTGAAATGGTGCTTTCACCCGAGTTAAACATACTATTTTTCATTTCGACTCTGAGGAAACACATTAATTTACAATAGTGGTTGTAGATGTCATGGTCAGGAATAATGTAGTACAGCGAGAAAGGAAAACTCAAGTTTTTGCACAAACAGACAGTTAATTTACAGTTCTCCAAACATTTAACATGATTAGAAAGAATAACGACACGAATACATGAAAACAGTACGAAAAAGCAGACGATACGAAATAATTAAAATCCTTGTAAAAAATATCGATCGCATTTTCCCCACAGATAATAATTGTCAAAATTTAAAAAAGTAGGCATAGAGTTCAAAAAGAAAAAATGACACTGACAGTGTAAAAAAAAAAGTGTCTTCTTGGTATTATGGCGGGAAGCCGAATATTTAATCACAGATCAGTTAATGTATATTTTAATTATAGATTGAATCAATTGAATATTTTTTATATCAAAGATCATAATAAACATGTTTTTCAATGTATAGCTAAGCAAAAATGTTTATTATTTTTATAATATGATGTGACTCAATTATCTTTGATCCAAGCTTTGACTGCATGCCTTGACTCTATACCATGCCAATTAAAACTAAATTACTTTCCACCCTAGGGATGGATGAGCTATTTTCCACCCGGCTATCTACACAGGAAAGTGCTATTTTCCGAACAGGAGAGATGAAAAATTATTTTACCTCCAAACGTTGAAGTGGTCGGTCAGCTTGCATAAAGAAAGGCTAGTAACATGTCTATGATATTATGATATTATTTTATTTTTTCTATATCAGTGTGTTAGTTTGTATGTACTTTACGTCTTATTTTGTCTATTATTTTCACAACAATTCGATGTTATGAATTTAAATGATAAATTTGTAAAATGACAATCATTTATTGGCTGTATAGGTAATATTAATACATTTTGTTTGTTTTCTAAATCTTAAGAGCTGTGGATTGATGTAAATTAAGTAAATAAAAAATAAATTAAACAACGCATTCTTGTAAACCGTGTAACCATCACAAGTTTGTCAATATCTAATTTAACTTAATAACTACACGACGTGCAGAAATCTGTCTAAACGTTGCGTACTAAACTTTGCTAGCTGACGTTCGGCCATAAAATTGGATGTCGGCGTTTAATGAACTGCCTAGACTTTCAATTAAAAGGCTGATTTAACCAGAAGGCTGCGACATATCCGCAGTTCACCGAAGATTTCGACTCTGTTTATTTAGTAGATAAATAGAAACGTAGTTACAATTACCTGCAGTAATGCAGTAGAAGCTTGCTATAAAAACTAATATACAGGATGACTTTGAAAACATTGGCAATATTTTAAACTAAGAAACTACTCATGATTTATAGTCCCTTCCACATATTAAAATGAAAATTAATTGTTATAAACTATAATTTGATGAAACCGAGCAAAATCATATTAAACACTTTAGAATTGATTATTGCTTCAAATTAAACTTATAAATTTGTTTAAGATTTTCTAAAATTTACATAAATATTAGAGTATCAAAAAAATTACTCCGCCTAAACGGATCCCGGAAATCGGAGTGAAAATTCATGATTTTTCTCGGTTTGATAAAATCCATTGCTTTTCATTTTAATACGTGGAAGGGGCTGTAAATCATGAATAGGTTTTTAGTTTAAAATATTGCCAATGTTTTTAAAGTCACCCTGTATACTATAAAGAGTTACCAGCGGTATGCTGTGTCCCCAGGAGCTGGAAGCCAGCGTGTACGCCTTCGACAACAGATCATTCGGCTCCGGATCGGGCGGCGGTACGTCAGGCCGCAGCCCCCAGCCTGTGCGGTGGACCCTGAGCCTTCGGAACACGCTCCAGCACCACTCAGAGGGTTCCGAGGGGGTGAGGGTGTGGGAGTACTGACAGAGCCACGAGCCTAGGACCAGTTGCGTTTCTAGGGAGAGGCCGCTGAAACAATAAGAGAAGATAAATGTGAATAGATGAATGTATGTTGAATGAAGGATAGTTGGCGGTTTTCTATATAACATGTTATAATCATAATATTGAATGACATAAAATATAATATTTTCTATCATTCATTAAATCAGGTGGCATTAACAAAAGCTGCATATTTACATCAAAGCAGTTTATCTATCTCGCATACTACATTTTTTGAAACATCTAAAACAAGTGTTTGTTTCGTTCGTTCGTTCGAAATGTCCTTTACATTTCCTTAACTAAAAAGAACACTTGTTTCAGATCTGTTGATAAACGATTACATCTTTTCCGTACTGTTTCATATCAATTTCAATTTCAACAAGTATAAGAATTCGCAAGTAAATAGTCAAAGCGATATCAACGGCAACAACTATGGACGCCTCTAGATATAAGTTTTACGTACTGTCTAAACCTATCTGTCTAAACTGCCTCGGTGGCGCAACGGTTAGAGGGCTGCGCCAGAGGTCCCTGATTCGATTCCCGGGTCGGGGCAAAAATATGTACCTAGAGTTTTCTGTTCAGAAATTCTCTGGGAAGCCCGGAGTTTGCAAGTTGGCGGTGGTCCTGCGCCTGACCTCTCTCCGGTTGTGTCAGATTGCTGTCCCATCGGGCTATGAGATTCAAAGGAATAGAGAGTGCACCTGTGTTTGCGCACACACTTGTGCACTATAATATGTTCCGCGCAGTCGGTTAGTCGTTGTGACTGGCCACCGTAGTCGAAATCGGCTAGAGGGACTACTGTACAGGCGGGAAGAAGTCCCGTCTTTCTAAGTCTAATAAACGGTCAGGATGGAAACTAACTCCCTAGTGGCGTAGATATCCCTTTCCCTAAGATACTAAGTCCCTAGAGCCCTAGCCCCACCTAACAATAGATACGTAGATATAATAAGGATGTTGAGGTAGGAGAGCTGCTCCCAGGTCGCCCAGGGTAGCAGCGTCAGGACGGTAGGTAGGTGGCGTGGACCCGCTGCCAGTCTGGCAGACTCACCAGACTGATCATAGTGACGGCGAAGGGTGTCTTGGCCGCAGCGGAGGGAAATGAGAACCAACACGGACGGTTGATATCTAGTTTATTGCTTTGAAGTTACTTATATTTATAATGATTTTATTGTAAATGCACATGTATAGATATGAGATTGTGTGCCGCCGGTGTGAGTGCCGACGGTGCTTGCTGGGTCCATCGGTCAGCCGCTGCAATGTAGGTCGCTGACGCCGTGGTTCTTGCGATGTACGATGCTAGCTCGTACAACTACTACTACTACTACTAAATCTAGCTAAAGTAAAGCAATATAGTCCTTACGTGTGCGGCGTACAGTCGAGAGCGAGCAGCAAGGGAGGTATGAGATGCGGACACCGTCTCGCCCAATCCTCGACCACCGCTCGCGCTTCACCGGATTGCGGCCGCCATTTATCCAGGGCCAAACATGATATTGCTAATGTGTCCAGTTTCTCCACTGAAAGGAAACATACATTTTAATTTCTTGTTGATAAATGAATGAGTACAATTTATTATTTGTTGGGTTAAAAGCGTAGGACAATTTAAATGCTGAAACGATTTGTATAAAACCGCTATCGATTATCAAATACACCGCTCCGCACAGACGCTCACCGCTACCGCCGGAGCACGGCGCCATGTGTAGTGTTTTAAACAGCAGAGCAAATAAATAAAAACCAACCAAGTCGCGAGTCGAACTTGCGCACCGAGGGTTTCTTACAAAAATTTACGGCCTCTGCAATGTTTCTTTTATCTGTGCTGTAAGACGTTGCTTCGTACCAAATTTCTAGAGTCTCTGTTCACGGGAAGTACCCTGTAAGTTTTGATTCCCATGCGACTGTCGAAAATTTGCGGCATAAACGGCTGTATCTTTCAAAAATATGCAGCTTTAACGGCTATATCTTTTGATTGCGTTGGCTTAGAAGTTTGATTTTTTCACAGCACCAAGGGAGAGTAGACCTGAGTATTCGATATAAATACCAGCTTGATACCTCCACGCGTTCCTGAGAAAAATGGTCTTAACAGACAGACCGACAGACAGACAACAAAGTGATCATACAAGGGTTCCGTTTTTCCTTTCGAGGTACGGAAAACTCTAAAAATTTCAACTTGTTATGTTTCAATGTCACCTTGGCTAGTCTCGGCGACGAGATGCAGCGCGGCGGCGAACAGGTGCGGGTGCGCTTGCAGCAGCTGCGCCGGCGCCGCGCGGGCCGCCCGCCTGCACGCGCCGTTGCACGGAGAGGTGGCGCGGCGGATACCGGTCTGATATAAAAATTTTTTTTCATCTCTCCTGTTCGGAAAATATAACTTTCCTGTGTAGATAGCCGGGTGGAAAATAGCTTATCCATCCCTAGGGTGGAAAGTAATTTAGTTTTAATTGACATGGCATAGAGTCAAGGCCTGCAGTCAAAGCTTGGACCAAAGATAATTGAGTCACATCATGTTATTAAAATAACAAACATTTTTGCTTAACTATAAATTGAAAATCATATTGTGTAGGTATTATGTATAATCGTTGATAAAAAAAATATACAATTTCTAATTTTAATTCAATTAATAATTAAAATATTTGGCTGCCCGCCATAATGCTAAGAAGTTTTTTTTTTTAATTTTATATTGTCAGTGTCATTTCAGGAAGGATTCGTCCAAAGCCGTTAAAACTTTTATAAAAAAAAAGAAATTATTTTTGGATTCTATTATTATCTGTGGAAAAAAATCGATCGATATTCTTTACAAAGATTTTAATTATTTGATATTTTCTGCTTTTTTGTACTCTGTTTTCATGTATTTGTGCCGTTATTCTTTCTAATCGTGTTAGGTGTTGTTAGTACTGTAAATCAACTGTCATATTTTGTTCAAAACTTGAGTTTTCCTTTCTCGCTGAACTACATAATACCTCACCAAGACATCTACAACCACTTTTGTAAATTTAATGTTTTCCTGTCAGACGAAATGAAAAATAGTATGTTTAACTCGGGTGAAAGCACCCATTGCACTCTCGAATTATTGGCGCTCTCACTTCGTTCGAGCGCCAGAAACATCTCGAGTGAAATGGGTCGCTTTCTCCCCTTGTATAACAATCTACTATTGTTTATTTTGATAGTGTTTTGTCACTATACAAACCTAGTAATATAAATTGCACTTGTAAAAAGCAAGTGTGACAAGGAATCGAACTCCGTGTCTTACGCTATCCGGGCGCATGCCTATAGGCATATCATGTTCATGGCAGGTTAGAAGGCAATAAGGCATAATAAGGTGGTTAGGCAGGTAGTAAGGCGGGTAGTAGACATTTATAACATTAAAGATATTATAATATTAAAGATCGGGCATAATCAGTTAATCGACAATACTCATTTGTCCATATAAGATCGAGTTAAAGCCGACTCAATAGACATTATAAATACGAGTTACGACTGCTTGTGTAGAATCCAACGACCAATGGTATCTACCTACTATTAAACGCTATAAGACTACCGCAAAATTAAGCAACTGCAGGAAGATAACTATGTTAAATGAATCGCGCTATGTATACACTCAAAAATTATCTGAATCAACAACTGTGTTAGAAAATTGAAAACGCTTGCAAACCATCAATTTCCAAATCTCCATAACAGAACTGAGCAGATACTCTACATAACTACGTATTTATTCAGAAGAAAAAAATGTTCCTACCTGAAACAAGAACTCCAAGACCATCCTAGCCAGGTCATAGTCTTGCGTCCTATCTGCCGCCGCGCACGTCACGGCCTTGACTCTTGCGCCGCACTCCTGCGCAGGTACATCCAGGGAGAGAGACTCCACGCGGTGCGAAGACGAATCTGAAGGAATACTGGCCAGTTTGAATAATGAACTGATAAGGTTTTAAATTTTGTGTTTGGAAAGCTAATTTTTGTTGGATTTTCAGGAAGCAACGTTAGCACTGGCCGCATATAATATGGACTGCAAGTAGAAACTTTTTTTTTCGAATGTCTACACGAGGTGGCGTCTGAGCAAACAAGTAACGTCAGCACTGGCTGGTTATAATAATTGCGAAACAATATGTAATTAAAAAAAGGAGTTACGTAGTATAAAATAATACATAGCCCGGTGATTACGTAAGTTCAAGTAGCTATAAGCAACACATACATAACACGTTAAGCGAACACGTTAAGGTAGAAAAGTTCTAGATTAGAGATTCTTCGATCATACTACTTTTACAGGTTAGTGTATAGTGGAACCTTGGCTTTTAAAAAAAAATATCCTTCGTCACTTGACTAAAGTTGAAAAACGCGCAGTTTATATTCATTCAATCAAACAACCATACGTCTCACCGTGCAAGTGGTCATAGTAAGCCGCGCAGTATTCCCGGGCCGCGTGCCAGGACAGCAACGAAGCTGGAAGCCGGTGAGCCTCGGTTGGGCCCAGCACGCTCCATCCACCAACAAAGGCCGCTTCTAGCTCCGCTTGAATTTTTACTTCGAGCTCTTTTGAGTATGATTGCCTGGTGGATAAAGAACTCTGTTAGTTTTTGGTCATTAAATTATTGTCTACACACTACTACACACACACATACAGCACAATAAATAATATGTATGTACTTGGCAAATAAATTTTACCTAGCTCAGTCTATCGTACAATTCAAATACATATGTATGTAAATAACTTAAGCTAACGTTATCCAAATAATTGGTTCTCTATACTAAATTGTACAGATTTGAGACTGTTTCAACTTTTCCTAACTGAAATTTTGCAAGACTAATTACATAAAAAACAACTTACCAATTCCTCTCATGCAGTGCTGCCAACGCGCGCAACGCGCTCAAAGCCAGATGACTAAGCACGCTTCGCAGCCGCTCGTAGTGCGCGTGCATGCGCGTCGCGCGCGCTAGCACGTGCAGAAGCGCGCGCACGCCGCAGCACGCGCGCAGCACGTCGCGCCCGCCCGATGCGTCAGACCACTGCCACTCTCGGGGGGCGGTTAGATCCTGAACATAATTCAGCTGTTTAGCTACATATCCAAATATGTTTATACCTTTATATATATATATATAAATATACCTTTTCAAATATGTTTGATACTAGCGCCACTAATAAGAGAAAAAACATACCTAGATAACACAATAAAAAAAACATTTAGAGCTTATAATTTTCAAAGTTTGATGGTACAAACTCACTACAATGATAAAGGAACGCGGGCAGCAAGTTATGATAGCACTGCCTTTCAATAGCCTCTGCTGGCTGCCGTGTGGTTTAGTGGGAGCAAAGCCACGATGCGTAGCGTCGATGGCAAAGTACGGATTGTTCAATTAGGCAATCACCCGATGTGCAATAGACGCGGGTTTATTTGTTTATTTTTAATTTAACATGAAAGAAAATCTTTATCCTCACAGCCCGCGTGACGAACTCTTAGCCGCGGGTGCGTTGCGGGAAATCGGCTAGTAATAATAATAGTCCCCCTAGCCGATTTCGACTACGGTGGCCAGTCAAAACGACTAACCGACTGCGCGGGACATATAATAGTGCACAAGTGTGTGCGCAAACACAGGTGCACTCTCTATTCCTTTCACTCTCATAGTCCGATGGGACAGCAATCTGACACGACCGAAGAGAGATCAGGCGCAGGACCAACGGCTTTACGTGCTTTCCGAGGCACGGGGTTTGAAACACCGCTAACTTCCAAACTCCGGGCTTCCCTGAGAATTTCTGAACAGAAAAACCCAGGTACTTATTTTTGGCCCGACCCGGGTATCGACACCGGGACCTCTGGCGCAGCCGTCGTTTAAAAATGCGACCCTCTTACCGCTGCGCCATCGAAGCAGTTAAAATCCGGTAGTAATGCCAATGCCAAAAAAATCGGGTAGTAATGCCAGCATATCTCGCTCACGTCGGGCAGCGTCGTATTATCTAGTTTTATAACAACCTAAACATACTTTAAACTAAAGCGTATATCTACTCACAGCCTGCGTGACAAGTGCGAGTCGAGCCACGAGCGCGCGCAGCGGGAAGGCGCGCAGTAACGCCAGCAAGTCCCGCTCGCGTAGTGCCCCGTCGCTTACGGCGCCGCCGTCGCCATCCTTGTCTACTTCCTCCCACTCTTCGTCTTTATCTGGATATAAAAAGAATATTCAAGTCAGATATAGAGCTGTGTGAACCACTACCGTCCGCCTTCAGAGAGGTGATTAAAAATGTATTATGACTCTAATGTAAATAAGCATAAAGACGATTATTGAGTAACAAAAAAAACATTACAAAATAGCGTCTGTAAATGCGGCCGTAAGACTTCATTTCGAGCCAGTCTGGTATAATTCCTTCGTGTCTTCTACGTGATGTCACCCACTATGGTGGTGGCATACCCTGACTGATTACAACAATTTGATCCTGTGTTTCGAAGAGCATGTGTGAGTGATTAGTGCCTATACGGGCCGGAATACGCGCTCTGCCTTTAGCTACTTATGTTTAAAAAGAAAAGCTTTAATAATTCCAGGTTAATTAAATTGTGGAGCTTTCTATTGAGTTGTATCCCAAGAGATGGCGTTATGACTAGAGGTCGTAAACTAATAACTCGGAAGGATGACCTAAAAATGACTTTGGGGCCTCTCTTGACAAGACTGGCAGCAGACAGATGGAGGAGGCCTTTGCCGAAAGGCACATATTATTTTATTATACTATTGAGCTGTATACCTTCGGTACACTCCACGGCGCACTCCAGTGGTGGTCGCGTGAGCAGAATATCTAGGAGTGCTATAGTCCGCGCCGCGCTCACGCTGTCCGTGACGGATAGGTTTATGACGCTCGCTGCCCACCGCACTGATCTGGTTTGTCTGGAAAGGGAAAAAGCAATGTGAGTTATTGGCTTTTGACGTATCAGACACACACGGGTATAACGTTAAGGAGCTATTGCTGCTATAGGTAAACCGCTTCATTGAGACTTCGCCTGCGGAGCACAGGGGCGCGGGGGGAGGCGATAGCGGGTTGTGCGAGAGATGCGGGCGGCGCGAAATCACCCGCCCGCGCCGCTCACTAACCGCGCTTTCGTCTCCCCCCGCACCCCGCCGCCCCGCAGGCGAGGTTTCTTTTTCGCGGTCTACCTATAATCAACATTGTAAACTTATTTATATTGTTTACTTTATGGCACAATAATGGTGTACAAAGGCGGACTTAATGATAAAAGTATTCTCTGCCACTCAAACCTCAGTCAATCAGTCTGTTTGTCAGTCTATCAGTTAAAGGTATTATACATGAGAAACCTTACGTCAGAAAATATCCCGATTTATGCTATGATGAATCTGTATGAACAATGTATATAGGCTATAATTGTAATAAGATTTAATTAGCACGAAGGGCGCGTTGTCGCTCAGCTCCGGCGCTCGCTTCACGACTGTGTCACACTACACTACACTACACCTGAACAGGTGGTGCAAGAGGAACAGCAGCTGCCGCAGGTCGCGCGTGTCGCCCAGCGCGGCTGCTAGCGCGGCACACCAGCGCCGCAGCGCGCTACACAGCACGAGGGGCGCGTTGTCGCTCAACTCTGGCGCTCGCTATACGACTGTGTGTCACACTACACTACACTACACCTGAACAGGTGGTGCAAGAGGAACAGCAGCTGCCGCAGGTCGCGCGTGTCGCCCAGCGCGGCTGCTAGCGCGGCACACCAGCGCCGCAGCGCGCTACACAGCACGAGGGGCGCGTTGTCGCTCAACTCTGGCGCTCGCTATACGACTGTGTGTCACACTACACTACACTACACCTGAACAGGTGGTGCAAGAGGAACAGCAGCTGCCGCAGGTCGCGCGTGTCGCCCAGCGCGGCTGCTAGCGCGGCACACCAGCGCCGCAGCGCGCTACACAGCACGAAGGGCGCGTTGTCGCTCAACTCTGGCGCTCGCTATACGACTGTGTGTCACACTACACTACACTACACCTGAACAGGTGGTGCAAGAGGAACAGCAGCTGCCGCAGGTCGCGCGTGTCGCCCAGCGCGGCTGCTAGCGCGGCACACCAGCGCCGCAGCGCGCTACACAGCACGAGGGGCGCGTTGTCGCTCAACTCTGGCGCTCGCTATACGACTGTGTGTCACACTACACTACACTACACCTGAACAAGTGGTGCAAGAGGAACAGCAGCTGCCGCAGGTCGCGCGTGTCGCCCAGCGCGGCTGCTAGCGCGGCACACCACCGCCGCAGCGCGCTACACAGCACGAGGGGCGCGTTGTCGCTCAGCTTCAAAGATTGTAAGACGAGCGTAAGCGCCACACGGATCTCGTTTTTATTGTGGCTGTTGATTGTGTCTGATATGAACTCATCAATCTGCAAGAATAAAACATTGTCTTGTGGTTTTTACTAAGTCAAATGGAAATGAATAAAGCAATTTATTCCTCATAAAGCTGCTTGATACGATTCAAGACTGAGACTTATTAAATGGTACATACTAGGAGTAATTTTTATGTCATTAGAAACAGGACCATATTAAATTTGATACAGAAAAATTAAATATCAAATTAAAAGGAACCTTACCTGACAATGAGCCAAGAGGGCAGCATGCTGATAATGAGAATAGGATTGCTGTACATCTCTCAGTATACTCTCCAGCTTCATTTGGGCTACAGGTAGTTTCTCACTCTGGAACTCTGCATGTTCATATGACACCGAGAAACGTATTGACTCTCCACATTTACAATCCACTGACTCATTTATAAAACGTTTTTCGATTTTCCACAGTGTTTCTCTATACTTTTCTTCTTCAGAAAAGTTAATTGTCAGCTGGTTACGTTCTCTCTCCACGGCTATCAATGAGCGCCTGTAAATTATGTTCAAATATTATGTTGATATTAGGTGTTGGATTAGAGATAGAGTCTTTATTTGTGAAGAAAGAACTTTTAAAGGTAGGCTTTATGCTGTACTGTTTTGCTTACTATCATATTCTTAGTAATTTATAATCAGTGATTAGCATTGCAAAACTATCAGACTTAAAATCACAATTTATATAAGAACCTTTGACCATTAGAAATCTTTGTTGACAAACATAGCCAATTTCAAAATGATTTTATTAAAATCACTAGCATTTGCCAGCGACTTCGTCCGCGTGGAATAGTGACTTCTTTCTCCCGTTTTTTACACATTTACCACTATATCTTTGCTCCTATTGGTCGTAGCGTGATGTTATATAGCCTATAGCCTTCCTCGATAACTGGACTATCCAACACAAAAAGAATTATTCAATTCGAACCAGTAGTTTCGGAGATTAGAGCGTTCAAACAAACAAACAAACAAACTCTTCAGCTTTATAATATTAGTATAGATTCAAGTATATGGCATTTAATTACATACTCAAATCAAACTTCAATGATAGAATACTGAAACAATACATACTTGAATGTAGACAATAGATCTACAAGAGGATGTTCTGGCCCACTCATGTCTCCAGCCTCAACAATAGCTTCTTCTCTCCCACTCATTGCCATGACTTCTGCCATCTCTTTCCCTCCATACAGCCTTATGGCTTCTTCAAGTGGCATGCTTACTAGTTTTGGTATTTCAGCAACTATTACATGCTCAGGGTACATCATTTGAGGTTCCGCGAAGTCTAGCATTGGAGCTGAAGGGGCTACGTTTTCCATTACAGGAACATTGGCTGCTGCTACTTCCGACGGAACAGTGGTGGCTTCCAGAGCTGCCTCAGTTGTCTGTTCTTTCAGGTAAGCACTCTTGTTTTCCAGTAAAATCTCCCGCTCCTTTGATATTAGTATAGGAGTGGAAGGAATACTAATTTGTTCTAATTTTAAATTTAAATTTTTATAAACTTCATCTGACTCTGCTGAAGTTTGTACTTTCATAATGTAATTGTCTTCTGATTTCGAGGGTTCATTTTCAAATAGGGCAGTGATTGGTTCTGCAGGGCACACATCTTTAGCAGTTGTTCCAACATTTTCCTTAGAGTGTTCCTCTGGAGCTTCAATGAATTTGTTTTCGGATAAACTGTACTTTAAAGGCCGCTGGTCTGGCGTTTCATAATTTTTTGACAGAAACTACATGATGCAAGAAGTCTTTTGGTGAAGTCGTTTTTTGAAGCAACCTTGTAGTTTTCGAGAAATAAATTATTAAAAATCGCAAAATTAGATCAAAATGTTTGACTATTTTACGTCATTATGACTGACTACCAACCTTTAAAAACTATACGATCTGTCAGTTGCGTTTCGTTACGTGAAAGTTGATTCTATACAGTCAATTTGGACACAATTTTGGGGTCTTTTTGGGGTATTAATGTTGCAGATACATTTTAGATGTAAAATGTTATGTATTTACGTGTAATTTATTGAAAAGATTAATAATTCAATTTATTTTAAATGAATGTTTTTCTACTGTGCAAGAACGAAACGCAACGACGCCATTTTGTTAGTCTGCCCTACCCCTAGAGTGTATATAAATAGAAGCCCGGAGGCGCGAAGGGAGAGCAGCCCCAGCCCGCTGTAACAAATCGCAGGCACCATGTGAGCCGAAGCGGCTGAGGCTGGTCATGGAGAGTGCCTGCAATTTGTTACGCAAGGGCGGAGGGGCTGCACTTCCCGCAGCGCCGGAGACGTTCGGAAGCCTTTAGTTTGCCAAAGTCCTGTAGGTCACGTGATAGGTTAGAAATTCAAGACGAGCGCGTAGCGCAGCGGAGCGTGAGCCTTGAATTTCGTGGTTATTTTTTTTTTAACAGACAACAGTAATCTCTTTATTATACGCAATTTTGTACCCCCCCCCCCCCCATGGGGAAAAACTTCCCCCTCTATCCCCCTCCCCCCACCCCTTAATTTGATGATCTAAAACTGAATTTCAACACTTTTAGTACTGTCATAACCTCAAACTTCAATCATGAATATTTCAGAAACCAAGAGCTTGCTTCAAGAGGGGGGGGTATCAGGGGGTACACCCCCTTCCCCCCCTCCCACCCAGCCCCCTCCCCTCCCCCTACCCCGCGTCCTTTAATGTACAGTTTTACCTTGTTTTCTGAACTTTGCTGTACTTCTGTTAAGCTCGTATGAGGAAATTCATTGTATAAACTTGTAGACACCACTTGAGGTTCTTCTTGAATAGATAAGGCCACAGATGGGGATTCCTCGAGAATTTTAGGCTCAGATACATGTTTTTGTTTAGTTTTCTTTTTCTATAAGCACAAAAAGGAATTCTACTAATTAATACTGCGCAAAAACCACGAAGCGAGGATAGAACAAAGGACAAGATTAATATAACTTTTTTGTACGCACCTCTCTCCGTTTCTCCTTTATCATAGTAGCCATTCTGCTATTTTCGTTGAAACAAATAATATAAAACGTTGTCCAGTGTATTATCCTTGTTCAATTTTAGTTATTTACTATAATTTTATGAACAAAACAAACTTTGCATATATTTTGACGTTTACAACATCAAAATGACAAGAACAGCTGACCGACTGACTGAAAGTGACAGGCAACGGCCTTCTTTTTTATTTTCAATAGTTTAGCAATAGCATATCTTTATTCAGCCAAATCGTGATTGCATTGCCTCACCCAGCCAGAATCACCTCACCTCCCTCACCTACCCACCAGCTAGGTATATCTGTGGCAGGAGTCTTATGACTCGCAGACAAATCGTATAAGTAAGTAATTCCGCCGTTTACATGTGGCGTCGTCATCGTCAATGAGCTATCAGTATCGCGTACGAATTCGCCGGGCGCTTGTGTAGCGTGAGGTCTCCGAAATGCCAAATGTCACTTTGTGGGTTTTTTTTATATTTTTATTATTATGAGGGGGTTTATTCACAGATGAATAATTTATGTATCCTAGGGTTTATTTCTATCTAAAAAAATATATTTATCCCTTAGTGTGAACGGGTGAAAGATATATCTCGGGATATAAAATTTTAAAAATTCAGCTTGACAGGTCCATTCCTCGATGACCCAGCATGACCCAGGTTAGGGGACTAGGGGGGGAAAACTTAGGGCAAACGGGCAAAAGCGAAATGGCCCGTCAGTGCCATTTCGCTTTTGCCCGTCCAGTCGAGTATTACTTATTTATTTATTATGGTCCAAGAAAACAACCAATCGTAAGAGTCAAGTTCTATACCGAACAATGTATGTACCTATCTTAAGTATATCACATTTAAATTACATACTTATTATAAAACAAATATTTAGAACACTAAACTTGATCTATGGTGGAGGCTGCGGTTGCATGTGCTCATACTGAATGTTATCTTCTTCATATTGTAACCGACTTTGGGGATGAGCGACGATGAACACCGGGGATTTCACTTTCCGCTGCATAGGGGAGGGTGGGGAGTATCGTCTAGGTTGAGACGAAGTGCTTTGCATTTTGGCGCGAAACATCAGGTTATCTATTTCATGCATAGTGACGTCACGTTGGTGTTCGTCCAATTTCCTCAATTTCTTCGCAAGAAGCTGACCGTAAAGATCGTACTCGTCCATTTCTCTTTTCTCTGCATTATTTTTGACAACCTTCGGTGTTTCAATTTTTTTCTTTGAATAAAATTCCGAATTTTGTTTAACACTGGTGGGGTTTGGTGTTGGAATGGGTGTTGTTTTGTATTGCCTCCCGTCAGCTCCGTTAAGCCTCTCATTGTTCGAAACAGCTCTGTTGTGGTGGTCGATGACCGGCTGTGTGTTATACGCTGATTCAAAGAACTGAAAAAATAGCAATAAATTTTGCCTTTACTGATATTCATAATTTTTTTAATGTTGATTTGGTGTGTAAATTTAATATCTACTATTTTAAAATAAGTCGGGTTTTCCTTCCTGACGACTGACTTATTTTTATATAGTAGATATTATTCCTAAAATTGATCAGTATTCACATAGTATGTATTTTAAAATGGTAGGTAGGCGCATATTTATTATTAAGTAATTATAGCATCCCACTATAGTTAAATTTAAATACCTATCTAACTTTCAAGTTTCCTAATCCCAAACTCAAAAATTCATCCAAAAGTTCAGTCTTGATTTACATACAGTGATATTGTATTTAGAACTACAATATTGTTTACATAATATGACGGGACTGGCCCCACTCACGCACATTTCATTTGGGCGGGCCGGGCGGCGCGGCACACAAGCATCCGTATTCGGTTGGCCTAATATTTGCCATTGTTTGGGCCAATATTCGAAACTTTGCAAGCATAATTTTGGTTATCGTAAAGTTTTAGTCAAATGGTCAAGTAGTATAAAAGTAGAATAATTGAAAATCAAAAATTATAATTACCTCATTTTCCAAATGATTTGTACTACTATCACATTCATATTTCCCACCAAGAAAACTTTCCATCAGTGGATACGCAAACCAAGTTGTATGATAGCCTTCCTGACTTTTCTTTTTATTAAGATGCATCCTAAAGGATGTCATTAGTGACTCTTTCTTCTTTTTGAGGTCAGGTATTGAGCAATTTATACTCAAAGATAATTGTATTCGGAGCCATGCATCCGTAACTTCGCTTCTATTTCTGTGCAAAGGATGTTTCGGGTCCCAAAGAAGTTGTTCCTTTTTGTAAAGTTCTAAAAATTCTAGAACGTTATCGTTATTCCACGACATTTTCTATTTATAGAACTCGTTGTCGTTCTCGTTGCACCTGATGGCGCAGATAATTCACAGAAACAAGTACGCGTCCAGACGCGTATGTGTGCGGTGTAGAACTGAGTCCAACAGCCAATCAGATGCAGCCGTATAACCAATGTTTGTTTATGAGTGTGTTGGCCTCGGTCCACAATTACCCGATCGATGTTCGCCATACCCACGACGTAATGTTGGCCAGTCGGCTTACTTAGACTCGATTTGGAATTTGGCGACCAACCAACTATGTTTGTGGTTTGATTTGAATCACATATTTGGCATATCTTGGACATCGCACTAATAACTTTACTTACTAACTTGATATTAACGTTTTACACACAATGACAATAAGCGTAGGTTTTTCATAATTAAAAAATACATCATAATAACAGAAGGTGATAATATAAACTATTAATAATTAAGTTTCTTATCCCTACCATATCAAGGTGTACCAATGAACATGTAAAAGTACCTACTTTATACATAATTCAGTTTCCTGTTTTGTTGAGCTACTTATTAGAGGTTGTGTTAGGGTCTGTCAGGGTGGATCTCGTACGTGTACTTACTTTTTTTTCCTTGAATGAAATAAACAATACAGGTAATGAACGGTACGTAACATTTAAAGAATGAATGGTGGCTAAATGATAGTCTAAGTAAAGTAACTAGGTACACTCTAAAATAGTGAAATGGTAATAGTAGATGAGTGAGCACTGAGCACGCGCGATATGTATGATAGCTCGTCGTTTACTGGTGAAAAAATTAATATAAATATAATTAATAAAAATCATCAATTTGAGCGATGACACGTAAAATGCTGACGGGCGCGCCGATGAGCCGCGATTGTGAAATAATGTACGTAACTCGTACAAATACTATGAAAAATTGAAGAGGCTAGGCCATGACAGTCAAAAAGAAAAAGAAAAATATTCTAAAATAATTTATTAATTAATTTTAATTGTAAGTACTTTTAGGTGGAGGGGGACCTACTTGTGGCTTGTGGGTGGGGGGGCACGCACCACTCCCCCCCCCCACTAGGCATAATCGTGGGAGGGGAGTGGTTCAGACAGGGGGGGTAGGTCCCTCCTCCCTCTTACCCCCTTTCCCCCTTAATAAGTGGACACACAATGTAAATGTCAGCCCAGACATGGCAAAACACTCAAAGGGCAAAACCGAAGCTATAAAAGGGTTCAGTGTTGGACTACGGGATCCTAGAAATGAACCAAAATTTTTACAGTAAAGGTAAACGCACACTTATCCGAGCCGAACGCGCCGAACGATCCGAATTTTTGAATTCTTTACATGAAATCTTAGGAAACCTCGCCCACTTCTCCGCGCCGAATCATCCGAATCTGCCCCCTTACTCTGGACACAAAACCCGATCTAATGAATATACCCATCCCTGTCACACGCATACACGGCCTGGTATGAGTGACAGGGATGGCTATAACCACTGGATCGGATTTTGTGTCGAAAGTAAGGCCTCACAGCCCCCTTACTCTGGACACAAACCCGATCCAATGAATATACCCATCCCTGTCACACGCATACACGGCCTGGTATGAGTGACAGGGATGGCTATAACCACTGGATCGGATTTTGTCTCGAGAGTAAGGCCTCTGGAGGAACCCCAGGAATCCTAGACAAATTCGGATGACGTCATCAGATTCGGCGCGGATAAACGTAAACGCACACTTATCCGAGCCGAACGCGCCGAACAAGCAGAACGAGCCGAACAAACCGAATTTTTGAATTCTTTATATGAAATCTCATGAAACCTCGCACACTTCTCCGCGCCGAAACGTCCAAATCTGGAGGAACCCCAGGGATCCTAGACAAATTCGGATGACGTCATCAGATTCGGAGCGGATAATGCGGACGACTCGGACGAATCGCCGGGACATCTTTCTTCTCACTCCCACCTTTAGCTGTCTGTCACTCATAGCGCTATCTCATGAGACAACATTCGCGGTCGATTCTTTCGGCGCGGTCGATTCGTCAGGTTCGGATATGTGTGCGAGGCCTGCCTTGGAGTGGTAAAAAGTGGGAGTGAGTAAGAAGATGTCCCGGCGATTCGTCCGAGCTATCCGCATTATCCGCGCCGAATCTGATGACGTCATCCGATTTTGTCTAGGATTCCTGGGGTTCCTCCAGATTCGGACGATTCGGCGCTTTTTAAGCAACTTTTGAAATTGCCGCCGAGATTAGAGATATCTTACGGCTTCTACTGACGTGAAACTCGGCTATTATTCATTATTTTGTCTCTCTCTCTTTACAATATGCGATTGTTTTCATCAACAAATCGTCATAATCTGTGGATTCCGCGGGGGCGGTCCACCATCCATCCATCCAATCATCCAGTCCATTCTCTCTCTCTCTCTCTCATCGTCATCAACCCGGATCAACCCACCAGACTGAGCGACGAGTAATAAAATCACTCATCAACCTCATTCACTCTTCAAATTCAGTTCAGTTACTAACTACTTCAGTGTTCTTTTTTAGACATACTCTTAAGTGCTCTTAATAATCTGTGCTGTGGGTGGTTCAGATAATCATTCATTTCATTCGTTATCCGCGACCGGCGAAGAGTGCAAGTTTTATTTTATTTTTGCTAAAAGGACTTCATCTGCTTAATTTTACACAGCTAAAAAGAAATCAACATACATCAGTGGAATCGACTGTTACTACGTTGAAGATCTAGAAGAAAATTTATAAAAAGGTACACATGACTACATGCGGAATTATCAATTTATTATCATTATCAATAATCGTAGATTAAGTAAGAAAGGCACTCAATGTGACCCATAACGTAGAGATATCTTCATTCGCGACAGTTCCTTTGTTTTTTGGTGTCGCCTTTTGTTATTTATAACTAGTAAACTGTTCCTGTCTTAAAGTTGCTTTTTTTTGCTTAACTTTCTATCAGTGATGCAATCGTACTACGTTAGAAATCTATAAATAACTCTTTGAATTAATGTAGTTGCATTCTAGATTATAGTGGACTAATATTTATGCATAGTACCTATCTGAAGTTTCTCTTTTATTTGCGAGGTATTTTTTTACTAAAGACAGTAGGGTAATTTGAGTTAGTGTCATCAAAGCAGGTACTTTTGAACACCACATTATAGGGTACTCGTAAAACTTTTAAATAATCCAGTTGTTGTAACCAAGGTGTGCTAAATTTTTTTTATAAGTACAATTTACTGGAATAATGATATTATTAAGGCATAGAACTTATATGGAAGGTGTAGAGGTATGTGATACCATAGTTTTTACTGCATTTTAACCTTGTATATTACTTTCACTTAATCAGTCAGGTATCAAACGAATGCCGAGAGTCGCATAACAATGGAATTTTTATTGTGTCTCGTTTACACATACTTGACGAGTTAATACCTTCCTACCTACATTTATCTATAACCTACATAGCATTTATTTGCAAATCAAAACTAATTTTGTACATCTAGATTCAAAGTTAAATGTGATTCCCTAAAATAGAGCCGAAGATAGGGCTTTGGCTGATAATAATAATGATGAAGTGCTCAGTACCTACTTACTGGGTACTTTGTCAAGTACAATATTATAGCCAAACTTCAGTGCTTCTTGTTGATGTTGTTTATTCACTTTCCACTCCATAAAGTATTTTTGTTGATTGATTATTAAAGATGTGGTTTGTTGTAGATGGCCACAGAAGTAAGTGCACCACCAAGCATGCCGCAGCTGCAGTCCATACAGAAAGCCATGGCTCTGCCCTCAGTCGGGGCAGCCGTCGGACAAGTTGGAGCTTTCTACACAAAAGTCAAAGGTACGTCAAACTAGGATCAATTGCACTACATTTTCCTAATGCTCTAAAATAATGTCTAAAAAGCCACAATTTTCTTATTTTAAAATATTGTATTACAAAATTACTTGACTCTTTGTTTTATTTACCTACCCTCTAAACTAAACAGATGTTGAATTTATTCACATCAGTACCTGCTTTCTATGTTTTAATAATCAGTATTATTTGATATTATATGACTGGCTCTCTTCTAATTAGTTCAGATAAAATTTTATGTTATCAAACTGATTATGTTATGAGGTTTTAAGTTTGAAAATATAGATAGGCAATTATATAGCTTAATAAAGTCGTCTCTTCCAGACAACCTTTGGGTGATGCAAATATTTTATTCAAGGTTTCATGCCTTTTGCGACTCCAAAGTTTTTGAATGACTGAAAACAGAACTTTATAAGTTCTACATAATATGTAGTTCCCCAACTTAAAATTTAAAATCATACAGTACTATTTTTGTCCCACAGGTGCACATTCCCTCCTCGAGTGGGCACTCTCCACAGCTGAAGCCAGCGTGACCCTCGCAGCCACCACAGCGGCGCCATACGTAGCCGCGCCCCTGGCAGCCGGAGACGCCAAGATAGCAGCCGCCATTGACGAGCTAGAGCGCAGGGTGCCCCTCGTTACTGAGCAGCCGAAAGTCATCGTCGAGACTACCAAGCAGGCTGTGCTGTCTAGAATCTCACCACATGTGAACAAGGTTAGTACCTACGTAACAGTGTCTCTAGCACCCGGAGACACCAAGATAGCAGCTGCCATCTATGAGCTGGTGCAGCCCAAGTTTATCGTCAAGATCACCAAGCAGGCTGTGATTTCATCAACAATGGGGTACCTGGTTGGTACATGGAAGGAGTTCCTCTACTCTATTTGAGTTTCTGGTCTGGTGTCTGTCACGATCTTTATAAGGTCTCTGTCTGTGTTGTACAGAACCCTTAATGTACGTACGCGTTTAAGCACTCGCGCTTAGCTAGTTTTCAATTTTATTCAACCTTTTGGAAAGGTTACCTATCTATTGCACCTGCTGTCGGGATGTGCGGGCCTTGCTTGATAAAAAGAAGCGCCACGATACTAACCTTTTATCTATTTATAGTTAGTTAGTTAATAATCCAGTCTTCAGCTGACCTTGTTACACTTTATTATCTACTCATAGTTATTGAATACAAAAGCGGTACTACAAATTAACTTTACTTAAGTTTTATTCAAACTCAAATTCAAAAGTTTTTTTGTAAAATTTTAGGTACAATAACGATCTTATGGTTTAGACAAGGGAGCGCCAAAATTTGCTAACAGTAGCGTACAAATATTTATAAATGTAAATTATTATTATTAACTAGTTATTATCCCTAATAAATTATTATCACTAGTTTATACTGGAACTATAATATTTACAGTTATACAAGCCTACTTATAATATTCTTAAGCTGAAGAGTTTGAACGCGCTAATTTCAGGAACTACTGTTCTGATTTAAAAAATATTTGTGTTCATATATTCAAACATCACGCTGCGACAGGAGGGGATCAGGGGAAGGAGCAAACTCATAACGGAGACCACTAGTCCTAAATAGCACTAACTAGTAGGTATGACCTTTAGTAACTATTCACAGAGGATATCAATTGCCTACATTGCCTAGTATATGAGCGCTTACTTTAAAAACAACAGGATGTTTTTGTTAACTTACGTAAATCGTTTTTTGCCCTATAACTACGTGTACGAAAACCTTCAAATCATTGTGCAATGGAACAAAGGTCGTGAATGAAATCAAAATGATTCATTCAAAGTACAAATTCCGGACAAGTGTCACGATTTATCTCTGCATAGGAATCAAAGGTCCCTTCAGAAACATCGCGAACGAAGAACCGGATATTAGTTATTATCAACAGTACACGCAGACAGGAAATGGCAGGCAAGCTGACGAACGGTTCAATGTTTCACAACATCCACAGTTGCTATAATTTAATGTCTGTCTAGTCGAGAATATTATCAAGGTCGAAACAGTTTAAAAAGTTGTTGGAATAGTTTTTGGTCATAGCGATTACTAGGTACGATTCAACACCATCATGTCGTCTAGAAGTTCATTCGACCAACTTACGAGAGTACCTAATAATTTTTTTGAAAGTACCAGTGTTGAACTCATACAGCAAGTTTAAAATATCACCTAAATTATTATTATCTCTTATCTCCGTTATGCTCAGTTATTGCAAACGTTCCGCCACTGATTAAATTTTCTGCATTCCCAAGCGGTTGACTGGTAGAGAATGCCCTAAGGCATTAAGTCCGCCAGTTGTACAGTATACAGTGCAATAAAGTTTAAATAAATAAATAAATCTGTTCAGCAATTGGTTGTTGTTTAATGGATTAACAAAGAAACCTTCACATCTAACATTTCCATTATTATGCCATACCTATTCATAATTCATAATAATTATGGTGCCTACTTTAAAATTTTCCGAAGTAGGTACTTAGTTACCTACCTAAGAGTTTTTGAAAACAAAATTACCATACAACAAAATAAGTAGTGACTGAAGTATCAACTGGATTAACATAACCAAATATAGTCGTGACATCATCGCAACATGGAAAGATGCGTTTGCAACAATATCCACGTTTTAAATAATATGCATCTGCTGGCGATCTGCCATGACAACTTTTTAGGGTCAGTGACATTCGTGTATAAACACTTTCCCTCTTTGACAGCGTTAGCTAAATGTAATAGCGAGTGATTTATATTAAACGCAACTTGTATGCAATAAGTGGGACATTGCGATCGCGAATAAATAAGTACTATGAGGTCAGTAAGATTTTTAACTTAGGAAATCAATACCCAGGAGTCAGGACTCATGACTTAGCACATGACCATTGAGGCTTATTGTTTCCTTACCCTTTAGCAGTGAGAGTGTATTATAAGGGCAGGAAATCGCCAATTTGCTTTTGGCTGCTATACATATATATCTTTCATCTTTCTCTTTACAGTAGGTAAGGAAACACCTTTTCTGCATAATATGCATTTAATTAGACCTTGGGACTAGTAGTATAATATCTGTGCCTTGAAGTGTTTACCTTATAGTAATGTTACTAACTTATAATATTATGTTGACACACATTTAGTTGTTGAATATAGCCACGCTATGGTTTATAAATAATGCACTGCGCTTTACACATGATTGCTGAGCGGATTTCAACATTCATGTATAATTAATACAATACTTAATTGAGCATCAAAAAGTTACTGAAAGGTATGCTCGCCGAGTTTCTTGCAGTTGTTACCGGCACTTCTTGTTATGGAGTTGTTTCGTGACTTCTTAGGTCAAGAACTCGTGAATATATTATTTATGTACTAACTAATCTAGCTCTACGGTTAGGCAACTATGGGCATCCAGCAAAAAAAAATACTACGTAAAAGTATAGGCACCAATTATCATTGATAGGCACATTATAAGTAACTTCAAGCATTTATTTGTTTTATCAAAACGGTTTGTGATTCGCTAGTGTATTCTATTAGAGCTATCGAATGCCACTTCACTTGCGCAAGTCAAGATTGCCCTAATACATAGTTCTTGCTAGATTTATTCTGTCCCTGTCAACCCAAATAATGTGAACGAAACAGAATGATGATTTAATCCAGAACTAAACTAATCCTGACTTGCGCAATTCAGCATTAATCATTACGGAATATCTCAATTCTTCTATGGTAGTTCCTGTGGGTTTTATTATTTGGGCCAGACAAAATTATATCTAAAACTGGCCAGATATCAGCCTCATAATAATAATAGCTACTCATGATGTCACAGTTTAATACTTTTTTATCAGAGCTAATGACAAATGCAGCGCGCTTGATATAAACTCGCTTCAGGATCCGTGAGTCGCCAGGCTGATAAGATACTAGTATCAAAGATGATTTATTTTTTTGTAGGTAGGTATTTTTATAGCATTTGGACACTGAACTGGAATGGGAAAAAACCTTGGTCCACGTATTTATATTGTCTACTAGTAGTTCGATTGTGACTAGTAGCTAGATTATGAATAACACTTAACAATTAAATACGCAGATGACTCAACAATTTCATCATTTGCATTTACATTTTGTTTTTGATGACGATTCACAGACCAATGAATCGCATATCATTTAAATTTTACCTTTAGGAAATGAAATGTCTACTTACTTACTTTAATTTTAAACGTTTTGAAACTGAAGTATTAAATATGTAATGTAATGTAGAAGCGCGTGATTAAGCAGGTGACGTGTTCGCGCTTGACGAGAGAAGTTCTTTGCCGCCCCGTTTAGATGCTATTAAGCCTCTGTTCTTCTCCCACATATTCTTCATAACCAACTGCAACATGGACAGACGACCTTGTAAGGTTCGCGGGATCTCACTGGATGTACGCTTGCAACAGGTCGATGTGAGAAACCGTGGCGCGGCCTATGTTCACGTCCTTTAGCTGATGATGATGATGTTCTTCACAGTTCTCTGAAGATTAGCTTCAAAAGCCATCTATTAATGACGACGTGTTTGATGCAGTGGTTAGCGCTCCTGACTACTGAACCAGCAGTCGCGGGTTCGAATCCCGCAAGGGGCAAATGTTTGTGTGATGTGATGAGCACGAGCATTATACCTATGTTATGGATGTGATATGTATTAAGTATTTATTGGGAGAGGCCCCGTCATAATCATTGTCTGGTACTTCGTAACACAAGGAAGAAAAATCCTTCATTCGGAACTAGACAATGCATTGTCCGGCGCATATTTATAACGATCTTTTTGCCTCTAGGTATGCGTCGCCCGCGCAGCCGCGGAACAGCGCGTGCACTCCCTCAAGGAGCTGTCGTGGGCTAAAGCCAACGCTTTGCTGTCGACGGCGTACGGGCAGAAGGCCGTGGTGGGGCTCGACACAGGTGCCTCGTACGCCATGCGCCTGCTCGACCAGTACCTGCCGCCCGTGGGGCCGCAGCCCGAGCCCGCCGGTATGTAAAATATACAAGTATATATCTTATACATATTATATTCTTCTTCTTTCTTCTATTACATATAAGCAAATCGTGTTATTATAATTGTTACTTTGTTGGATTCGTGTTTGGTCCGAATAGTACATAGGGAAAGGAAGTTTGCTCGCCGGGACCGTTACTTATACATTATCTCATCACAACTCAACTGAGATAGCATATCTCAGTTGAGATTAACCGTCACACATAGTGCTTAGAGTGCACAATACACGGGCAACTCTCTGTGAGCAAGTTCGATGAGATGGCTGTCTGACATATCCAAAGGTGTCACACTCCAATTTCACTCCAAGCGGTTTCAGTGAAAAACCCGTAAACTTTCGGCCCGATCTAGGGTTTGATCCGGAACTCTTAGGTAGCAACCATCGACAGGCCAGTCGTTTGCATTCTACTTTGCATCTATTGTATGCTACAAACAAACGTCTCATTCATACACGCGCTTTTAAAGTACCTACCTCTTAATCTCCATCGCCCTATGACCCAATGCAAGTCATTACTAGTTACGCAAATGCACTTGACTACATCTCATGCAAGTGACGCGAGCTAACATTTATTGCGAATTTATTATCTAGGAGTGCATGATGGCATTAAACCACTCTGTTTATAAGTTATGGATTAGATTACTGGTTTAAGTGCGATTAACGCGTGCCACGTGTCGATGTGTATGCGTTTCTAAAAGAAATGATATAATGACGTAAATTACCATTATCAAATAATCTCTCAATGTTTTTATGACGCTATCAGTTCTTACTTTTTCCGACAAATACAAGAGTTTAGGCTGTGTATCATCAGATCATCACTTAATTATCACATGAGTGGTTCTATTTTAATCTTCACATTCTTGCTTATTCTTTTTGCGATTGGGATTTTTTGCTTTGTACGGGACTGACAGCGCATAGCAGAAGATGCGCTGTCAGTCCCGTACAAATGAATTAATTAAATTAATGTTTTTCACGAGTTTTCCGTGCCTTAGACGAAACAGTATATCGTTGTGGTCGCTGCGCACAAAAACGTCAAAGTACTTATCCATACTTGCGATATTTTTTCAGTGGGTGAGGTAACGGCAGCTACGACAGATCCTACCCTCCACACGGTGCAGACGGTGGGGCGGCTCAGCGCAGTGGCGGCGCGCCGCGTGTGGGCTAACTTGGCCTACAAGATCAACGAGTTGCGGGCCTCAGGTAGCAATCAGCTTCTCATAACCTACTGACAATAATCACTATAGTTTAACTGCTCGAATCCGAGTGGCATTTTTTTATTATTGACAATTTGTTCTTAGCTGTAACTTGGCTCAAAAATCCTTTCCTAAATTTTGCACGTCTGCATGCAAGCCGAATGCATTTGCTTTATGCATACTTGCCTTATTATCAGTATGTATTCTCCTTTGGAGTGTAAATGTTGCTTATACTTTCGACTAGCCGTTCTTGTCTCTGAAGCCAGATTGAACAAAACAAGAATACGAACGTGTAGTAGGGCCATCCAGATGTCATACATTAGTACCTACATAAGGCACTAGTTAGTTTAGTAACACTACATTTTTATTTACAGGCATAGAACTGGACGTGCGCCGCTACGTCACAGCCCTGATGGCAGCGCTGCACCTAGCCAAGGTGACGAGCGAGCAGCAGCAAGCCGAGGCGGCCCCCTCTCCCCCGGCGGCCCCCGCCGAGCCCGCCCCGCCCGCGCCCCTCCCCGCCCCGCAAGACAACCCCTCCGTCCCCACCACGACCACGCAGGTCAAAACCACCCCCGAGGGAAAATCTGACATATCAGAAAAAACAGAAAATAATACCCAGTAATTTTTATAATTTTATATATAAGCATATTTCAGCCACACTGAAGATATACCGGCTGTATCTACTCTGTTATGGCTTTAGCATTTAAGAGTATTTTATATTTTACCTAATTAATATTGAAGACTGTGAAACGAGTCTTATATTTTGATGAATTTTAATATTGTACGCGATATTGTGGAATTTATTATTATTATTCTAAGCTTTTGGAAATATATTTAATGATCAATTAAAACAGCTTTTTCATTTATTTCAAAATTTATTTTCAGTTAAATTCAATTCCAAAAGAGTGGTAAATCTAGTGTACATTTGTCCTGAAACTAGGCCCTCGTCGAGTAGTATAAAAAGATCTATGGAAGCATTTCATCAAATCCGTGATGTCGGCTAGATATGAAAATCTGATATGGAAGAATTTCATGTGACGATCTTAACAAATGTTTAAAGTGCATTATATACCCTTTGATTAAAGTAAAATAGCGGAAGATACTGCATGTCATATTAATTGTCAGCTAAAAAATGGCACTACACATTCCTTACGTCACACGTCTTATAAATGTCACCCGCACACGCAATCCAATGGAAATTAGGCGACGGGGGCCTGATTTTAGCGGTCCACTTTCGAGTGGCGCGTCACCTATCTTCCGCTATTTTACTTTAATCAAAGAATATACCTGATGCCATTCACTGGTCGTTAACAGGAAATGTATTTAGACTGAAGATCTACAATATGTTTTTGATAAATGCATAAATTCCCACCTACTAGAATCAACAGAGAAATTGCCACTGATTTCTAATAAAACTAGTCAACATGGAATTATTGCAAATGTCTGAGATATTAATATCCTTTTGGCACAGACTAATATTCGATAACAACATTTTTTAAACATATTTAGTCTTGAAATTTAAAGGACAGTAAATGATATTACACGAATAAAATAAAATATGTAGAGAATCAGTTGATTGGATAGTAGTTAAGTAGATAAAAGGAATAATTTGTGCAGTTATCGTAAAAATAAATTAAGTACGTAGTTGCCTTTGATCTTAATTAAAAATGCAATGATTTAATACAGTTTCCTCCCAAACTAAATTGCTCCTAAAACTAAAAAGCTACACAATCTAAATTAAAATAAAACCTGGTTTGAAACCAATACGCCTCTACATTGTTACAAAATATAGTTTTAAATATCGCAGATTTTTGTTAATTTGGGGGCTATGTTTCATCAATAATCGTGTACGCGACAATAATTATACAGGTCTACACACAATACATACATTCGTTTTGTAGGTATGTTAACAATACATTTACGTAATTTATGATAATCTTAAATTGGTTATTTATCTACACCAAACCTTCGCTTGGTCGCGTTTGACCCAGAATCGGTAACTAAAATTACATAAATAATATAAAAGTAATGACTAATGATGTCGAAAACAATGAAGATAGTCTAACAAGATTAAATAAGATATTGTGCGGGTGGGGTATCTGCACATTAGCGCGATTGGAAAGAGCGTTTGCCTGGTTAGCCAAAGGTTGCTTTCGAATCCATTGGTTCGAATCCAGCTCGTGCGCAAAATTCTTATGTAATCAGTCAGGGATCAAACGACTCTCGAGAGTCGCATAACAATGGAATTTCTATTGTGTCTCGTTCACACATACTTGACGAGTTAATTATGTTGGAATAAAAATAATACTTAATGTGAAATATTCATAACACGGACAACATTGTAACTAAAACTATAGGTAAACCGCTTCATTGAGACTTCGCCTGCGAGGCGCAGGGGCGCAGGGGGAGGCGATAGCGAGTCGCGCAAGGACAGCGGGCGGCGCGGGAGGGAACACCCGCCCGCTCATTTACCGCGCTCTCGTCTCCCCTCGCACACATTTTTCCCCGCAGGCGAGGTCTCAATTTCGCGGTCTACTAATAGACTTTACATTCTTAGCTTACACAAAGTAGACCTGCAGCATTATTACTCGCGCACACGTTTCGCAGCTACCCTCCGCTGCGGGGCCGGTGTTGCCAGCTTAGCCCAGGCCGTGGTCCTCGAAGAAGCCCTGCGGAGTCTCCTCCTGCAACAAGGGTCATCACTGAGCCAGTGTCGCTCGTGGTCGCGTTAGACCGAGCCATCGCTTTTCGGCCGAGTGCCATTTACTTTCATGGTTGCCAGGAATTAAAATTATGTTATTAACTCATGACTTTGTTATCTGAACAGTTTTATTAAATGCGTTCGCGGTACCATCTGAGATTTTTTTTCTTAAAATATTTTAACGGAACAACGACACACCTAAAAAGAGGAGAGTTATGATTTTGTTATTTTACTCAATATTTGGACACTCACACAAAGCGTTAGTAAAAAAACTATCAATGGCTTGGCATTGGACGTGTTTAAATGAAACATGAGTAAAGTTATTCCACACTTTTATTCAATCTTATCAATAATATTTTTGTAAAAGAATGGTGAAGTTAGAACGACACGGTCAATAATACGAAGATTCAATTATTTAATGGATATTTATACAACACTAATAATTAATATACGTAATTTTAATGGTTTCAAAAGGTCTACCTAGTATTATCAAAAATATTTGTAAATAGTCAAGAATTATGGTGTACAAAGCTTTAACTATATTTTGTTTTAAACTTTCATGGTCACTAACATTAGAATAGTTAGATACGGGATTGCTACCATGTACCTTATTATTTATGAGCTTCCGATATTTCGGCAACGTTGCAAGAAATAACTTAATTACTTCGAACTATATCTACCAAAATATTTGGTAGAAATGGCTAAATATTGTTTTTCAAGTTTAGTCAATACAAATCCTTGACCCGGGACAAAATACCTGGGCATGGCACTTTTTTAAAATACATGTACGCACGTACATTTTCAACGTGTTAAAAATAATGTGTCGGTGGCCGAGTGGTAATGGCATGCGCCCGGATAGCGTAAGACACAGGGTTCGATGCCTTGTCTGACAGTTTATTTTAACAAGTGTTATTTATAAACATAAAATAACTTTATTAAACTATAAAAAGATCATAAAGTTAAAATCTAAACAAAACACTTAAGTCTATAATAATAAAAAAATATTTCGATTTGAATTTAAATATTAAGACATACTTTTGAATATAAATTCGATATGACAAAACAATTAAACATAAGGCAAGCTACGAAAAATACAATCAAACTTTGGTCACATCACATTTACGATTACGAAAATATGGATATTTATTTACATTAATTATTATTTTCAGCGTACTCAATTCCATTTGTTTGCTTCAGACATGAGGAAAATAATTTATTATTCAGATGTTTACGACTTACCCTTAATACCTACAAAACTGACACTATCATTCGATACATAAACTGGTAATACATCCGACTGGTAATAAATTCATTTCTTAACCTAAAACCACTCAAATAATTGATTTCTTATCTATAGAAACTAGCTAAGAAGTTAATTTCAAGTTTAAAACGTAACATTATTTATAATGTGGAATCTCAATTTTATAACACTTTGGGAAGACAACTAGGCACATGATATTATTGCCTATGATATGGTTTATACTTTACCGATACTATGATCTTTCAACCAACGAACAAAAACAATATTTTATCCGAAAAGTTCTCTAGGAAGTTTTCAAATAAAAAGATGCGTTATATTCATTTTACTTAAAAATTCTTATCCCATTTGTTCATAGACAAGATAGACATGGAGCCGTAAATAGGGCGGTGTGCTAGCTCATTTATTCGTAGGCAGTTCTCAAATAATCTGTCAGCAAAATAATAACGTCCACCTGAGGCCTTACTCTGGACACAAAACCCGATCCAATGAATATAGCCATCCCTGTCACACGCATACACGGCCTGGTATGAGTGACAGGGATGGCTATAATCATTGGATCGGGTTTTGTGTCCAGAGTAAGGCCACTGGTCGTACCGCCACCGACCACGGCGTTCAATCTCAATTGAGATTGGCCATCGGCGCGGGACATTGTTTATAGTGCTCAAGTGCGTTCGCAATACATATGGGCACTTTCTGTTGCTTCACTCTCATTATTCGATGAGAAGACATATTAGATAGGAGTCGGTAAGAGATCATACGACAAATAAGTGTTTGAAACAACCAATTTCTGAGTCCCAACACTGCTTTTCTACCCTCAAAAGATATAAGTATAGTCTGTTATTTTTTATTAGTCGAATATTGTAAGCAATCTTTTCATAAGTTTTAAAATAATATTAGTAAAATAATGTATTTGATTTAAAGATAACTCAATGATCGACGACAAATTACCGATGTAGTTTTTGAATTAGATATTTATCTTATTTTATAATGAAATATTATTTAATAGGCATACGCCCGGATAGCGTAAGACACGGGGTTCAATTCCTCGTCTGTCACAGGTTCGGGTTGTCTTTTTACGAGTGCAATTTATATTATTAAGTTTGTATGGTGACAAAACACTATAAAAACAAAAATAAACTATGAAATATTACGTTAAAAAGGAATGTCAAGATTTTTTACAATATTCGACTAGTGAATAAAAACGGACTTTACCCATATCGGCTGTTGCCTGTTATTACCATCGCAGCTCTTCGAACTTCGAATAGTTTTGTTTAGATCGGTAGAGTACTACCGTAGTACTATTGTAATATCATCTGTGGTACTACTGATCCTACCGGTCTTGCCTGGGGTTGTACTAGACCAGACATCCCAGTGGACGCATATAGGCCACGTGGCTCTAACTTGAGTTGCTAAAAAATATGGTTATACAGTTCTAAAAACTGAGCTGTTATCGCATTTGGACTGACTCATCGGACACAAACACCTAGTTACGGCTCTTTGAGGAATGTATATAAAATAGTGTCAGTTATTATGTTCCGCTGAAGGTGGGTCCCTCGATGCGATGGGTGCGCGCACGCCGGTCTCAGAGAAGGCCCACCTCTCGCAGCGCCGCGTCCACTGTCTCGTCCTAGCAATCCCATTTAACGCATATAACATGAATATAAGCTTTGAGATTTTTTTAAAGATAAATAACTCATCGTATGGAGATTGCTACTACCTAAATTATGTCTCTACTTGACGCAGCGAAATCCATTGATGGTTAATATTTTTTATAGGAACCTAAATAAGAAGAACGTAATCTTAGTTTTGGTTTAGTAGAGATGTGAGAAATGACAGTCTTTGCAAGAAAAAACCTAGTAACCTAATCCCATCTACTTCATTGAATATGGCTAGTTAAAGACAAATTTATACGTTAATGTATATGTGTTATAGAATAACTTTAGTGGCCGGACATCGTCAAGTCGATTATTATAAAGGGAATCATGGATTAGATACAATACAAAGCATAAGCTGGTTATAATAATGAAAGGCAGAACGGATTAGAAATCCATATTAAACATGCTGTTATACAACATTTTGAATCGGCGAGTAACATGCTCGCTGATTCAACTTTTTACTTGCATAACTTACAAGCTTTACTTTCATAATATTACTTCGTTCGTAAGTTACCTAAATAAGTTCCATAAAATATAAAATTAATAAAACTACTGGAAAAATATTGATTCTCAGGCATACATACCTTGATCAGCTTTTCAGAATGAATATGAAAGAACGCAGCACAAGTTACCTACATACCTAAGTTAGACTACCTATTAAAATAATAATGACGATTCTTATTTGATTTAAAGATTAATTTCCCTTTACAAAAGAGCTTTGTAATTTTCACTATGGAGCGTGGCTCAATTGGTTTTTATATTTTTACAAAATGATGGAACCTGAAAGCTTTCAAAATGTAAAGCTTCGTAAGTGTAAGTTTTCGAATTATAATAACCCGCTGAAGATGTAAAACGTAAATCCAAGCGTCCTGCACTTACAAACAGTTTATGGCTAAACGTAACGGTTAAGGGGAATTGTCATAGGATATTTTATTTGTAAATGGATAAAATCGATTTTTAAGATTGCATTGATGGCCGCTACTTTTGAAGAAAATTAAAATGGCGGACCGAAAAGTGAGTAAAAAATTTCATAATGCTTTTATTCAACTTGATCTCTCTTTGAGCGAAAAAAAGAGATAGACAGCGCCCACTCTTAGCAATACAGTAGCAGAGTAGACCCACAGTTTAAAATGCGTGCAATATTAGTAGAGATGGGTAAAAATAGCCTATGATATCTCGTGCGACGACGTAGGAAAGGAGCGGGGCCATGCAAGAAAACAGTATTTCCTTCAAACCAATGTATTTCCACATCCCGGTACATACACGCATGAGCAACAACCATCACCGAGTACACTGTTTCACCAACTATCAAGGCCTGTTCATAAAAGGACTTTGCACTTAGTTTCAATTATGTTTACCTTGGTCCCAAAGCTTTGGACTATAAGTTCATGAGAGACAGGTCTTTGTCTGTCAACTATTGCGGATAGTTTGATGCCCGTAAATGAACTGAGAGGCAGTAAGGATGAGATTGAGAACCAAGATCAGTATCCTTTTATAAATGTTGCCTTACATACCAAGCTAAAGCCTATAATAATTTAGGACTAGATGCTACCCCGGCATAAAAAAATAGTTTAACTGGTTAAGAATACAGCCACTCCAAAAAGTAAGATTATGGTATCCTTAAGATCTTTGCCATGGTAGATGCGAGTCCTAGATCATCGCCGAGATTCCCTACTCAAAATTGGTATAAAACTGTAATTTTTCACACGACATGAAAATGAAAGTACAAAGGAACTACAAAATTTGATCACTCCTTTGCTAGACTAGAAAATTATTGTGATATTTTACTATAATTTTATACCATTTTTACCTCAACTGTTATGCAGTTCTATAACATAACTCAATAGGGTAGATGAGAATTACCTTATTTTCAATAAGTTTTCAAGCTTATCGAAATAAAAGCAATCTTTTAACCCAACAAAGTTATACATAAGACTAGCACACATGACTTAAATGATAATTTGATACATATTTTAAATAATTACATCAAAATGCACAGGACATTAGTAGATAATATGATGTTAATGATAGCATGCTTGAAGATCTGGTGAAACAGTGTACCCATACAATCGGTAGTAAATATTTCATTCTACATACATAACGAAGCAACAGTGATATACATACAGATTACATACTTCTGACGCTTACGACCTACATCAACATATAAATAATTACTCCTGAACGAAGTCTAAACATTAATTACAAATATGTGTATACAACTTTCTAATACGCTTTTAGAAAATGGTTTGTATGAGTTGATTTGTATGTCGTGGAATGTTTGAGTGCAAATGTGCATGCAATGTTATAAATAAGCTGCGTTAAAATAAGCAAATTGGGCATAGATAAATTAAAATAATCAGATATAAATAAAATATGTGAAAAACATTAACAGGCTACAAGCACAAATTGATCAATTGTACATGCAAAAATCTCTAACTTCTGATTAAATCACACTCTCCAGTCTTAGGCAGGACCTACAAGATAGATTGCTTAGTTATTTTTGAAGATCATATAACATCGAAATAAATATTTCTTTTACCAGACAACTCTTTATAATGAGTAACATCAAGGGTGTTTTTATTTTCGGAATGTAAAGCATCTTAATTTTGTATTTGAATACATGCAACCCAATCTATCCTGTAAATAGTGCCGACAACATAGCCAGTGTATGAACCAGGTACTAAAATTCACACAAGTGTAGGTATTCCGTCCGGGGCGGTCAGTGCAAGAGTCCATCGTTCAGGTCCTGGGCAGAGCATGCATACACCACACCAAAAGGAAGGTTAGCGAGTGCACTGGGCTCCAAGCGAATGGTACAACACGAAGGGGCTGGACACCCACAAAGGGAGATTGAGAACTTTCTGAATTGAGGCTCGTTTTGTATATAGACCAGATATTAACCAAGGCATTCATTAATTTTCTTTCATGTCAAACAAGGGAATTAACGTAATGGAGTAAAACATGTGTAATTAATTAGTGGTAATTATAACTACTAATAGTCAATCTCCGAGATTCCAGACACAATGGAAAATCGATTGTTATGCATCCCATCTCATATAACGTTGTTGGAGTTTGACGGATTAAAGAAATGGTTTTAGTCACTTTGGGATTAAGATAATTTTAGTTCCTCTTTGTGAGTGCCCAGCTCAGGAATTATTTAGTAAACACATTTTAGTTAAAGGTCACCACACCACACGTTGAAGAAGCTATTATTTATATTAGAAGAAAATATTAAAGCAGAAAAGTGATGACTGTAATACCTATTGAATATTCCTAAATTCTAATTTTAAAAAATGTAAAGTTTATGTTATTTCTAACACTCTTCTAATTTATTATCAAAAGTTATTTATTAGGCACTAATAAAGCTTCTAATTAATTTGGTTCTTTTAACTATCATCAATGTTTTGATTAAACTCGAATTATAATAATCTAGTGCAAATAGCAATATTAAAAAATGTGCACTGAAATGTGTAACAAATGTAGTAGCACAATATGTGTTTGATATGTTATTTGTTACAATAGTTTTATATTGTGGTTAATAAATATATTTTAACACTAAAAGGCAGTGCTCCTTCAAATACATACAATGAAAAGGCACTACTGAGGCCTCTCTCCTGTTATTCTGGTCCGCATTAAGTAGATCATATCACATTCCACCAACTTATGAATACAAATGAGATATGTGTAGACTAGATTCTGTTGTCCATAAGAAACATCCAAAGATCTTGAATTTGATCTTTACCATGATATGATTCATATGAATTGCATTAACTTGTATTGGTCATACGATAAAATTAATAAATACTCTAAAACTACCAATTTTGGCATGAATCAAGTTTTTTTTTAAATTGTATACTTTTAGTATAATATTTTCTAAACTCAAAGGTCATAAATGTATACTTGCTAAGTTCTAGAATAATAATCTATAAAACCGATTTCATATTTAAATTAAATATGTAAATACTAGATTAACACCCTACAATAATATAATTTTATGGTCCTTTCTTGATGAGAATAAAACTTTGATGTAATAATTATTTCAAAATGATATTAAATATACACCATTATATCTGGGTACCTCTCACTTTTCTGCCACTCTTCCTTTACAGAAATGATCATTTACAGAAAGGACCAAGAAGATGAAATGAATTTCAGTATCATCACATAACATAACATGCAGATAATAAGCATTTCTTTGCCACATAAAAGTTAGTGTATTGCCCTTTTGTGTATTCCATGTCATGTGATCATGGGTAGGGGCCCAAGTCAAAATAATTGGGTCCATACTAAAAATATCTAATCTTAAGTGGAACCTTAAAATAAAGGTCTAAGTTAACAATTGTTCATTACTCTGACTAATTCTCTTACAGACTTTGAGACACTATTATTAGTCTACAATCTGTTTTGATAACTATGTTCTGTAAGGTTGTTATAAAGCATACCATTCCCAAACATTATTACATCAAGTTTCAACTGTAACATTTATACAAGCTCATTGTCCTGGCTACTGACCTCTTGGAGCAGATCCTGGGCTGCGATGGCTTTCAGCACATTCTTCTTGCTAGTCTCCTGAAGCTCCCCACCAAGAACTAGTTCATCCAAGATGAAGTATGCTTTCTCGAAGTTGAAGATGATGTCCAGTTCACATACCTGAAATTACAGTGTAAGTAGGTTAAACTATATCAATATAGATGCTTAACAACATGTAAGACATGGTATTTGTTGTAACTGTACTGAACTTTATTTGCTTATGAAGTTTATGCATGTACTACACAGGCTTATTGTTGTTGGTCTGTGACCACAGATGCTGTAAAGCATTCAGAACGTCTGGCATTTTATTTAAAATTAATGTGCACAAAGGAAATCCGTAAATCAATAAAACTTTTATTTTAATGATATGGGTTCTGGCTGCATGCATACTTCTAATATAAAATTAACAAGCATCCACATAAATCTTGAGGACCTCTTTCATCTCTTATCTGGTGAATGTCTGTAAATTAACAAACTTGAAGTGAGACTTACACTGCCAAAGTACTTGTCAAGGAGTTCAACATAGCGGTGGATGAGCTCCAGGGTCAACAGTTCATTATCTTCTTGCTCCATTGCACAACAGAAGTACAGAGATGCATATCTGTAGAAAATAATTTTGTATGATTTACTATAATAATAATCACAGCAAATATGCCTAAGTTCTCAGATGTACTCTAAAAAGGATCTGTAAAACACTCATTACAGTTAAAGTGAGTGCATTATCTCACGTCATCAAGGAAAATGGATACATAACAAAACTTGGAGGTTCCATACTACCATAAGGATAATCATGGGTATATATCAAGTCACATAAAAGCTAAGACAGTTCTTCTTACCTCTTATAAACAACCTTAACGTCCTTCCACTCGAGGAACGAGCACATTTTGGGCTTCCGTGCCAGCACCGTAGTAATCAACTCGCGAGTGATCTTCTTCTTTAACTTGTCCGGGTGCGCCACGTACCATTTCTGAAGTCGAAGCTTGCCTTGTCGGCTGAACAATAACATGAACTGCATCTGGAATATTAACGATACGACATTTACTAACAAAATAATACGATACGACGACGGGCAAATGGGCAAAGCGTTCACAATGGGGAGTCGGGACCCCTAAAGACACCCTGCGGAACGAGTTACTCGCAAGAACTTAGTAAGAGGATATTTACCATTTTGGGAGTTATAAGTGTCTTGTTTCTAGTATAATACTTTGATTGTAATTTTTGGAATGTAATATAATATCATTTTTACTCAATCAAGAATGATGAAGAATCATTTTTGACAGTTGGTTGACAGCAGTATGTATGTATGTGTCAAAAACGAAACACGAAACGTCAGAGTCCTCCTGCCGGCTGCCACGCTGCCTGCAATTACATCATCTTGGCTGCCTGCATGTGTCTGGCATTTTTCCCTTTATTAGTTTACCCAATAACGGTAATTTTGATTTATTAGCCTCCATATTTTTTTAATTTTACTCGTCCGTGTTATAAATTACGTATCGGTACGGTATCAAGCAAGTGTCGACTCAGGCAGCAGGAGTCGGGCAGGCAGGCAGGAGTTATACATATACTTACTTGTAGTATTGTACTTGTACTACTATTATTATTGTGTAAATAGTGGCATGTAACTAAGTAAACGTAACGTACTTATTTTATGTACTCACTTAGTTTTTAAGATAAATATTGCAATAACAATATTAAGTATTTAGTCTTAAACTTATTTTCAAGACTCATTATTGTACACAAACGAATTTGAATTTGAATTTGGATTGTATTGAATCTTATAAGTCAACAAGGGAAGTTCTGAATTGAAACTCTAACGACGCCTAAGGAACCCTAAGACGCTGTTTAATTTTAACAAGTTTTTTGTTACATAATTCCATTTTACAAAAAATATATTAATCGGAAATACCACAATAACGTTATTGGTTTAAATTTTTGACCGCGCTTAGCTTTATGTTTGGGGTTTCCTTATCCCAATCCCGAAAAAAAAGTGTTTTGACATTTTTACTTTGACAATTGAATGAATTTGACTGACACCGTCAAAATAAATATGGCAAAAGTTCTGAATTTTTACGACTGACTTTATTTACGAAATAATACGTAATTTGAACAACTAATCAATTATTATATGATTTTAAATAACAACTTGTAATATAACTAAGTTTATAGGAAACATTTGAGCTTTATCGCAAACATGGTAAGTGGCACAATTACTGATTAAGAACTTTGATTGTTCAGGTTTTATTTTATCTTATTCCTTGCCTTAAGTTACTTGGAACTAATTTTATTCTGATCATAGAACGTAACTATTGGTCCTTATCTAAAGGGGAATCTATCTATTGTATAAAAAAAATGAAAACACGACATGACTTGAAACTTTAGCAATGTACATATATTAAGCACATCTATTTTGCTGGAAAAAGGTCTTAGGCTAAATTGTCTTTCTGCAAAATTTCAGCATCAACAAACCCACTGAATTGATGGGTAAGGGGAGGAAGGCCCCCAACATTATATTACCCAAAAATGAATTGCTTAGGTTAGGTTAGGTTAGAACTTTAAAAACCCAGCAAAATAAAGGCCCCAGTCAGTTAAAAATTTAGTACCTTGTCCGCTGATTTTGGCAACCGCAATTTTTTTTGAAGAAAGGTCTTAGGCTAATAAATAGTCTTCCTGCAAAATTTCAGCATCAATGAACCCATAGTTTTTTCTCATTTTTTTTTATAAATTTTGATATTTGCATGGGCTTCTACTTGCAAAGAGGTTATTTTTACGTCAATTTGCCTTTTACCTGGACTGGACTTCTATTGCTTTCTTTACTTCTGTCAAATTAGGGGGAGGGGAGCAAAGAGGAGCTCTGCCCCATTGGTACCATGCCTTAACTTATGGACTGGGGCCTATTTTTTTTACTGTTTTTTTTTAAGTTCTAACCAAACCTATCCTAAACAATTAGTTTTTGGGTTTGTACATTGTTTTTTTGGGGGAGCTTCGCACCCCCTTCCCCCCTATTTTTTGTGAATCAACTATGTGGTCATTGAAGCTGAAATTTTGCAGGATGACTAATTAGCCCAAGACCTTTCTCAAAAAAAAATTTGGTCGCCGAAATCAGCGGACAACATACTAAAGTTTATCTGAAGTAAAGAAAGCTATAGAAGTCCATACTACTATCGTTATTTCAAAAATTTTTTGAGTAACAAAAGTAATGGTTTTGTTGATGCTGAAATTTTGCAGGAAGACTATTTAGCCTAAGACCTCCAAAAAAAAAATACCGATTGCAGAAATCAGCGGACCAGGTACTAAATTTTTACCATCACTGTTGTTGTGGAAATACAATGTGAGTTGTATTTTTGAAGGCATCTTCAGCGGGGGCTGCATCCGGTGTCGAGACCGACTGCGAGGGTGAGGAGCCTGAGGACCCATCTCACTCTAATGATACAGACATGAGCGAAGCCCTAGAGACCCTCAACTTACAAGACGTTCAAGTTTGTGTCCATAAACTGTTTTCAAGTTAATGATGTAAAAAATAAGAATGAGCCCAATTGCATGGTGCTCCTACCTAATTTAACTCTTATTATAAAATAAATTAAACTAACAAAGGCACGGATCACAGAATCTGTGTATGTAAATTGAAATAATAGAAAAAAAACTGTTTTTAAGCATCACTGGTATTTGTTTATTTTTATTCTCATAGAAGTTATTCAAAATCTTTATTTATTACCTAAGAGCAGTTGGCCCGGTTAGCCAGAAAGATGCTGGTTCGAATCCCGCCCGTGCGCAATTTTTGGTTTCATATTTCATCTTTTAAGAATAAAATATGACACTGTGAGTGTTAAAAATATTGTAAAAACTATTACCTAAGTTTCAAATTGTCATCCAAACTCCCAGTGTCCCAGAATGGGTTTTTATCTTATTATCAGTGACCTAAATGGGAATTTTAATAAACTCGAAACAACTAAGCATTTTTAGCATTTTTACTCTACTATCTGAAACAGATTTAAATGTCAAGTATTTTTTTTGCACTTCTTCAGTTCAAGGTATGGAACTGAAGAAGTGCTAAAAAAATATGATTTGTTTTGTTACTATCATCTGTGTAAGCATTATTTTCTTTTCTAGAACCGTGATGCAGAGGATGAGCTAGCACTTTTCAGGCAGCAGTGGCAGCGTGAGCTTGAGGCTACACCGACGCCGCAGAGAGAGCCTGAGGTGAAACCTGCACCAGACGAACCTCTCTCTGATGAAGACAAGGTATTGTGTTCATTATAATGAAAATATTATTGGCGTCTCTGAGCGCCTAAAGAACCACCATTGTTTGCGTCTCCTGGCGCCTAAGAATAAATAATAATCTCCGGGGACATAGAGAAAAAAATATTATAATCATCTCTGGGCGTCTAAAGAAACAAATACTATACGCGTCTCTAGGCGACTAAAGGAAAAAATAATATTGGCGTCTCTGGGCGTCTAAAGGAACAAATATTGATAGCGTCTCTTGGCGTGTAAAGAAACAAATATTATTGGAGTCTCTGGGCGTCTAAAGGAACTAATATTATTGGCGTCTCTGGGCGTCTAAAGGTACAAATAATATTGGCGTCTCTGGGCGTCTAAAGGAACAAATATTTTGGCGTCTCTGGGCGTCTAAAAGAACAAATAATATTGGCGTCTATGGGCGTCTAAAGGAACAAATATTTTGGCGTCTCTGGGCGTCTAAAGGCACGTATATGGGCGTCTAAAGAAACAAATATTATTGGCGTCTCTGGGCGTCTAAAGGAACAAATATTATTTGGCGTCTCTGGGCGTCTAAAGTAACTAATATTATTGGCGTCTCTGAGCGTCTAAAGGAACAAATATTCTTGAAGTCTCTGGCCGTTTAAAGAACCAAATATCATTGGCGTCTACAGAAAAAAATATTATTGGCGTTTCAAATCAACCAGCACTGTATTCCCCGCAGGCCAAGCAGCTGTTCCTCCGCGGTGTGGAGATGGAGCGCGGCGGCAAGCTGTACGAGGCGATACAGCACTACAAGCGCGCCATGCAGATCCTGCCCGACGTGGAGACGCGCCTTTATGAGAGCTCTGATATTAGAGCTGACACGCCTGAGGGTATGTCTCTTCATTAACTTTCTTATTTGTAGATATTTCACAGATAATTATTACAAACAACTCGAGAGAAAGTAAAACTATATTATATAGCTTACTAAGCAGCATCATTGTAATTCACTTGCTTTGGGATAGCTTTGCCTTATGCCAGCATGTTTAAAACTTGAAAGATTGGAAAAATACTATATGCTTGAGCATATAGCGTAAAAGTGTCCCCACGTTTTTTAAAGCCTCTTCACTTTTACCCATCTGACTACAGTCTGGCGAAAATTTATTTAAAGATTGTAATCGCTGCAAAACGATAAAAGATTAGAGATGCATTTACCAGCCAATTACTGAACACTATAGATGACTCTAGCAATTGTGTCGTTTATTATGTACTGTTGCTTCATCAGTAAGTGACATGACACCGACACGACTCAGTTAATAACACTCATACTATATACTGTATAGCATATTATAAGATATCTTTTGTATAATAGACGTGCAAGTGTATATAATATAAATATAATTCTACAACAGAGGCCTCGGAATCCGAAGAGATAGAACGTGACAACAATGATGAGGAGAGTGATGATGAAGACGCTGTGGAAGGCGAAGATTTGCTGGCGCGGCTGCAGCGGATAACCGCTAGAAAGGGCGTGCTTTGCGAGCCTGCCTTTCCGATTAAAGTAAGTTATGTCGAGTTCTCTGGCGCCTAAACACTTTTAAACGAACGTGCTTGCACATACGAAACAAAAACGATTTTGGCTCTTAAGCTCCGCCTAACGGCGGCGGTGGCCAAGATATTACTAGACTTATTTCTTCCTTCCACAGTTCATATACCATTTTCTTCTGGGTCATCTTGTCTTTTGATGTTCATCGTCATGTCACGGTATCACGAATTATACTGAGTATACCTTTTTGATAGAGTCAGGTATGGGCTATGCCAAGTAACTGATCCCTGAATAAGTTTTAAAATTATTATGCCTATGTAAGAGTAGGAGCATCTTGTAAGAAACGTTATTATTATTGAATGTAGTTTGTATCATGTTTTATTATTTTTTTTCTTTATTTTATGTACTTTGTGACAAATAAAGTCATCATTCATTCATCCACTCATTCGTTCATTAAGTGATCAGCTAAATAAGGGTTTATTCGTATATATATATATATATAGGTATATCTCGCAGGGCGCGCACATCTCGTGGCTGCCGTACGAAGTGGTGCTGCTCGTGCTGCGCTGGGTGGTGTCCTCCGAGCTGGACGCGGCGGCGCTGGAGCGCGTGGCGCGCGCCTGCCGCGGCCTGTACGTGGCCGCGCGCGACGCGGACCTGTGGCGCTCGCTGTGCCTCAAGTGAGTCATAAGAGACATGAGAACAGACTGAACGTGCAATGAGGGCTGCCGTTTTCGTGCTCACTAGTTGGCGCCACTGTTGCGTGAGGTCCAGAATATAGCTTTTATGGTGTGTAAATTGACATGATGGAGAGATAAAAAAACAAGCATGCTGCAGTCAAGCTTTGTTAGGAAAAGAGGAGTAAGTACACAAGTTATTAAAGATTTAACATTTATTATATTAGTCCCCCTTTTAAAACACTCTCATTCATTAATCCGTAACTATATTTGCCATAATCACTGTAGCTCTCAATAATCTGAGTAGCTACTACGAGGTGAACTCACTGAAGCCAAACCCGAGTAAAACGGAGTCTTGCGCATTCCACCTGCGCAACAAAGAAGCGAGACGTAAACTCAATATTGTGTGGCAAGGGGTTCCAATCTCGCACAACAACTACCCGAGATATCTTGGCGTTTCGCTAGACAGATCTCTTACTTACAAGAAGACCTGCGATAATGCCAAGAAGAAAGTGCACTCGCGGAACAACTTACTGCGTCGCCTAACTACCACCAAATGGGGAGCTACGCCGCACGTGCTGCGGACGACAGGGCTAGCGCTCGCCTTCTCAGCTGGTGAGTACGCATCCCCTGTTTGGAGCCGCTCCGCTCATGCCAAGCAAGTGGATGTAGCCCTAAATGACACCTGCCGGGTCATCACTGGTTGTCTAAAACCTACCCCAGTGTCAATGCTATATCCACTAGCTGGTATAGCACCTCCGGAAGTACGCAGGGCTGTAGCTAGCTCTACTGAAAGGGCAAACGCAGATCGCGACTCACGGCACCCTATGCACGGCTACGTCTCAGTGCCGCAAAGGCTAAAAAGTCGTCGCAGTTTTATTAAGTGTGCCGCCCCACTTTCTACCGAACCCGCACAGGCCAGACGTGATCTTTGGCGCGAAAAAGCTTCTCTGCCTACTCCCTTTGTCCCACTTGCCGAGAATCTCCCTCCTGGACATGATCTACCATGGCCGATCTGGAAGTCCTTAAACAGGCTTCGGACTCAGGTTGGCCGAAGTAAGGAGAACATGGCCAGGTGGGGATTTTTGGCAAGCTCCGATGTGGACTGTGTTTGCGGTGTAGTGCAAACTATGGCACACTTAACATCGTGCCCGGCGTGCCCCAACACCTGCACGCCAGCGGATTTAATGAAATGCAGTCGATCCGCAATACAAGTGGCTGAATTCTGGGCTGCTACGTTGTAATTTCCCCATTATAATTCCGCCATATGGGTTTTCATCGACACGCTAAGAAGAAGAAGAAGAATGGAAATTATTGCTATATATTCGAAACATTAATCTAAATAGAAATAAACCCGCACATCTTACCCACAAACAGTGACATTTCGGAGACCTCACGCTACACAAGCGCCCCTAGCGGCGAATTCATAACGCGTTAGCCCTCATTCTATATGATGTTATTGGGTCGGTGCGACAGCGTGTGACAGCGCGAGCATTGCAAGCGCTGCCCTGTCATCGATTCGGGTTCCCCCACCACCTACTAGCACACAGCGAATATTTTAAATATGATATATACCTTTATGTTTCAACAACTCTGGTTTCAAGCACAACCGTATATGTCTTTTCATAACATTTTTTTACTGATTTGTTTAAATTAGGGTGTCGTCAGTGGCTTGAACGAAATGTGAATCGCACTACATATTATTCAACGTGTCTGAAACGGAAAACTGAATCCTGTGTCCTTTCCTTCGCCCATCTTCGAATTCGATCTCGGCCACCCGCACGCTGGTAGAAACCGTTAATCGACATATCGTGTAGGCCGTGCTACTTCATCAGTGCTGTGCAAATCAACCCTCAAAAAATTCAATTGTTTTATCTTTTTATTCTCCAGAATGAATGAATGAATAAATGAATGAATGAATTTCCTTTCTATTCTGCAGAACATGGGGCATAGACTGCGGCACGCCCCGCGCGAACGGATTCCCCTCGTGGCGACAGATGTACATAGACCGGCCGCGACTGCAGCTGCACGGCTGCTACATCAGCAAGACGACGTACCTGCGCCACGGGGAGAACTCGTTCCAGGACCAGTTCTACCGGCCCTGGTACCTCATCGACTACTACCGGTACCTCAGGTGAGCTGCTCTCTGGCGGCAATACTAGTCTGGCCGCGAATTTATTGTTATAGCATATCTATCCACCAGGAAACAACACTGTATCAACTCAAGGCGTTCAGTATTATTTGTGTGAAACTCAATACTTCAACGCACACCTATGAATTTTGTAACGTCTCTACCTCGGATCGAGATCAACTCGGGAACCACTCTCGATCAGCAGCGCATGCGTTGTAACGCGCTTCGGCGAATCGCCCGATGTTTGTCAATTATCCGCCGCTGGTTGACACCTGGTTGGTGCTGTTCCCATTACGGGTTGATCATTTTGCTTAAACCTTTAGAATTAAGAGCTAATTAAAATTAAAGAGCTACCATACTACCTGGTGTAAAAACGCACTTAAAATAAAAGACACCATGATCTTCGAACGAGTTCACATTGTTATGTTTTTTCAAGTGAAAAAGTGTCCGGTCCCGGTCCCGTGTCCTGCTCTAATAATGGAGAAACACTCACATAATATTTTATGACGCAAAATTGGATAATTTATTTATACAATTTATTTAATGTCTGCCAAACTTAATCTTTCTCTCTTTTGATGCAACTGAGTTAGGAAGGCAAAGGGAAGAGCTTCCTACCGACTGTGTGTTATGGCCGCGGGGACCAAGGTCCGATGTTCACCGTCTTGGTTTATTCATATGTAGTTAGGTCCGATCTTAATCTTTAATATCGCGGTTTAGTCTCCATACATCGACTAACAGCGCCCTCTAGTGGTGTCGAGCCGAGTCAGCGTGTTACGATGATATGTAGTGACATCGGTAGATCATAGATGTCGCTACACTCTCTCTCTCTCTCTGTCTCTCTTAAGCAATATTCTATAGACATGCAAAACTGAATAAGATCGAATTTCAATCTATTCGTGACTGATTACAGGTTCTTCCCTGATGGTTTTGTGCTGATGTGGACAACAGCCGAGGAGCCGGCCGCTTGTGTGGGGCACCTCAAGCACCGAAACGCTAAAGGACATCTCGGGGTCACCGCGGGACACTATAGACTCATGGGTGACAAGGTAGGTTTATATCTACACTTGCGGTCCTCCGCAAATTCGTTTGCGTCGCGCGTTTTGAGTTTCCTCCCTCCCCTCCCGTTGCAGCGTGATGTTTTATAGCCTAGATCCTAGCCTTATCTGATAATTTAAGCGAATTCCTGTAATTCTTTATGAGAATAAATATCTTAAACCTTATTTATGTATTCGTACCTCCATGTTTATTTATTGATCTGTACCCACAAAAAAGGCACTCGCTGAAAATCAGCGTCGTGGTATGCGTTCTGCTATTGCCACGGCCAATGCTGAGCGAGTGCCTTTTCGACTTAAGCCTACTGATTTATTAATCTTTCAATGTTATATTATATTTTTTTTGTGTTAATTTAGGTCGAATAAATTTATTTTCTTTCTTTCTATTTTCTGATAAATAAGCTATCCAACACAAAAATATATTTTTTAATAGGTCCAGTAGTTCTTGAAATAAGCGCGCAATATAAGTATAGATGTGAATGATAATAGCTTGTTTCTTGAAGACCTGGGGTTGGTGAGGACGGCTGTAAAAGAGCCAGTGTCGTGCGTTGGCTGCCTCAAGTACAGACACGCTAAAGGACACTCTGGGGTCACCGTGGGGCACTACAGACTGACTTATATGCAACGAGGTCATGTAGTCGAAGTCTTAGCGTCTTAGAATTTAGCAGAAAGATTCGCTTGCCAACACAAACGAGCACCACTTCAGACAGAAACGACGCGATTCGTAAATAGTTATTGTTTTAAAACTGGTATATCGTCTGTGTCTCCGTTATTACACCACATTTCAGCATCATCATCATAATCAGCGGCCCTCCCGATCCCCAAAGGTGTCATTTTAACCATTGTAACACCCAAAACATATCAAATGAATGCGTGATGTAGTGATGTGCTTCCAGGTTGTGGTAGTGATAAAGAAGGCTGGTGACAAGAAGGCCGTCGCGGCGTCCAACACGCGTTTCCGAGCGCGGCGCAAGGAGACGCAGGACACCCACGAGCAGACCTTCCACATGGTATGAAGAACTTTTAATTTTTTTGTATTACATTTCAACTGCACACCAATTTTGCTCTTTATCACCACCTTGCTTTAATTATAATCGTTGCGATTATAACTGTCGGGACCAATGGAACGCGCTAATCTAGAAGATCTGACTCACGGATGGCAGATTGTAGACGGCAAAAAGAATCGCAGGCGCCGAGATGCTGTTGTTGCGCCGTAAAGTGCCGCTTGTGTGTTTGAGCACTCAAACTAAGGTTTCGTTCCGTTTTGCACCAACAGCGCTTATATCACTGATATCGCGCTTATAAACCGTTCCATTTTGGTGTTAGAGAGCTAACAATACTGTAGTCACGTCATGGATGATGTCATTACCGCCGCCATCTTGCATTCGCAATGGGTACGTTCCACTTAACGCCCGCAACGCCATCGACCACGACCGCTGCAACTGCTGTTCCACTAACGTGAAAAGGGAGTTGTAGGCGAATGTTATAGGTGGAACGCACACCTTGAGCGCTGTGTGCTCGCATTATGGCCAATATAAACCCAATGGCCAATATGGCTACTAATTATTGAGCGCGATCGCTCGCGACGACCACGGGCCTTAGGTGGAACGATACAGAGAATGTTACAATCGTTGTGGGCGTTTAGTGGAACGTACCCAATGCAATCGTTCTGTCGCGTTAGCAACGTGAGCGGGCTGTCACTTTGTCACATTTGACGTTTTGTAACCCTTTGCTTCATAAAAAATTGAGAAAAATCGTTCCGAAATGAAATCGCGTCAACAGCGCTGTTAGCACGCAATTCAAAACGGAACGGCTTTGGTCGCTAACTGCACTAACAGTATTATTGGCGCAAAACGGAACGCATCCTAATTCGCTTCACTGACTTCTCCAGGAGTTCCAGCTCCGCAACGTGCGCTCCCGCCGCAACTTCCAGCTGGCCTGGCGCGGGTACTCGGTGTGCTCCCGCCGCGACCAGTGGACCCAGTTCGAGCTCACGCCCAACAAGTTCCCGCCCTTCGCGTTCAGCCGCGTGCGCGCCTACACCGCCGAGGCCGCCGCGCCGCTGCCGTGAGCTCGCCGCTGTAGGTGAGACTGTACCAGTGTCTCTGTGATATACTCTGCTCGCCCCCGTAACAGTGGACCCAGTTCGAGCTCACGCCCAACAAGTTCCCGCCCTTCGCGTTCAGCCGCGTGCGCGCCTACACCGCCGAGGCCGCCGCGCCGCTGCCGTGAGCTCGCCGCTGTAGGTGAGACTGTACCAGTGTCTCTGTGATATACTCTGCTCGCCCCCGTAACAGTGGACCCAGTTCGAGCTCACGCCCAACAAGTTCCCGCCCTTCGCGTTCAGCCGCGTGCGCGCCTACACCGCCGAGGCCGCCGCGCCGCTGCCGTGAGCTCGCCGCTGTAGGTGAGACTGTACCAGTGTCTCTGTGATATACTCTGCTCGCCCCCGTAACAGTGGACCCAGTTCGAGCTCACGCCCAACAAGTTCCCGCCCTTCGCGTTCAGCCGCGTGCGCGCCTACACCGCCGAGGCCGCCGCGCCGCTGCCGTGAGCTCGCCGCTGTAGGTGAGACTGTACCAGTGTCTCTGTGATATACTCTGCTCGCCCCCGTAACAGTGGACCCAGTTCGAGCTCACGCCCAACAAGTTCCCGCCCTTCGCGTTCAGCCGCGTGCGCGCCTACACCGCCGAGGCCGCCGCGCCGCTGCCGTGAGCTCGCTGCTGTAGGTGAGACTATACCAGTGTCTCTGTGATATACTCTGCTCGCCCCCGTAACAGTGGACCCAGTTCGAGCTCACGCCCAACAAGTTCCCGCCCTTCGCGTTCAGCCGCGTGCGCGCCTACACCGCCGAGGCCGCCGCGCCGCTGCCGTGAGCTCACCGCTGTAGGTGAGGCTGGACCGGTGTCCCTGTCATCCACGAAGTTGCGCGCCGTTCATTTGTGATTAAGAAAAGCGCGGGGTGCGGGGTGTGTGGCAAATATTAAAATATGAAATAATTGAACATTGAATAATTATAATAAATATTCCTCGTCTGTCACAGGTTCACAGTTGTCTTTTTACAAGTGCAATTTATATTATTAAATATTACATCATCAAATATTGGCAAAAACAAATGTGTTAATAACGATTAGGACGAAAGGTGGCGCGCGCCTTCGTGGATGGTACTATCTATACACTTTACTAACTGCTTCGGTGGCGCAGTGGTTAGAGGGTCACATTTTTGAGCGAAGGCTGCGCCAGAGGGCCCGGGTTCGATCCCCAGGTCGGGCCAATATGTTTCGGGATTATTCTGTTCAGAAATTCTCAGGAAAAAACGGAGTTTGGAAGTTGGCGGTGTTTCACCCCTGTGCCTCGGAAAGCACATAAGCCGTTGGTCCTGCGCCTGATCTCTCTCCGGTCGTGTCGAATTGCTGTCCCATCGGGCTATGAGAGTGAAAGGAATAGAGAGTGCACCTGTGGTTGCGCACACACTTGTGCACTATCGAATGTACCGCTCTGTCGATTAGTCCTTGTCTCAGTGATATACTCTGCTAGCCCCCGCGATAGTGGGTACCCAGTTCGAGCTGACGCCCAAAAAGTTCCCGCCCTTCGCGTTCTTGTACATTTTTTTAAATATTATCTACATTTGTTCTTACGTATGGAGCGCAGACGTGGTCACTGACCGAAAGTCAAAAATCCAAACTCAAGGTTTGCCAAAGAGCCATGGAAAGGAGCGTGTTAGGTATTAAAAGGATGGATAAGGTCCGTAATACCACGATACGCTCCAGAACTGGCATAGCGGATGTAGGTGAAAAAACGGCAAGGCTAAAGTGGGAGTGGGCGGGACACATATGTAGGATGCACCCGGATAGATGGGCCCAAATCGTCACGCGATGGATACCAGCAGATGGCTATCGCCGCAGGGGCAGACCCAGAAAGCGCTGGTGTGACGATTTGGTTAGTTTTGCTAAGGATTGGGAGTCGTTGGCCATACATAGAGATAGGTGGAAGACCTTGGGGGAGACCTTTGCCCAGCAGTGGGATGATATAGGTTAAAAAAAAAAAAAAAAAATCTACATTTGCCCATCGTCTCTGTTTTGCATCTCAATCTCTCATCAACTCCTTAATTCGGCGGAGAATCTAATATAATACGCATGCACTTGATAATGAAGTGAAATTTTAATAGTATTTATTTCTTTTGCAGATAATATCGACTGAGAAATGGTGCATCAAATGAGTAGTCATCGGTAATGTAAGTTTTATAAGTCAGTTACATATGTTGAAATTCAGGAAGCTCTGTTCAATAAATGCTCGTTGGCCAACCCCGCGCATTTTAAAGCTTTTAGCAGCATAATTGTTAAAATACATGTTTTCCTTGAGAATTGTTACCATGTTGTAGAAAAAATGTGTGAAATCATGATTGTGATTTTAAAGTACTTTAAAAAATAAGATTTTATAAGCTTTAATTAAAGCATAAATATAACATGATAAGGCTTTAAGTAGTACTTCATTTAAATGCAAACTATCAGGCTAATATTAAATTATTTATCAGTTCATCTGAGATTATGCTTTTTGCCTCTAGCGTTAACTGTAATTATGTCGATATTCGTTCTTCAGTAGTTATATCAGATATTGCCAATTCTTATTTCTGTCTTGTGTTTTCATCTCTCAGGGCGGGCCTAAGATATTATTTGCACAATTGCAGGCTCAAACTATGCAATAAATTTTTAGTATAATATTAATATCTTATTGATGTACTATTATCCTCGATCGAATCGAAGGTTGTTCGAATAGATAGGTAAATGTTAATCAATAATGTCTTTGGTTGTGTTTATTTATGCACACAATTGGCTCTAGATTGTTTCATGAAGGTATTGAAATATTTCCGGTCTAATATTTTGACACGCCAACTTTGATTAAAGTAAAATAGCGGAAGATAGGTGACGCGCCACTCGAAAGTGGACCGCTAAAATCAGGCCCCCGTCGCCTAATTTCCATTGGATTGCGTGTGCGGGTGACATTTATAAGACGTGTGACGTAAGGAATGTGTAGTGCCATTTTTTAGCTGTCAATTAGTATGACATGCCGTATCTACCGCTATTTTACTTTAATCAAAGCACGCCAATCATTTTACGAATTTTCTCATCATAGACAAATGTATGTTTAACTAAGAGTAGACATCGCTTGAAGAACTTTTAGGATTGTTGTAGGTGACCCCATGCTTATAAACTAAATAATACTTACGTCGGGTATGATAAGTATTGCATTGTTGTTCAGATGTCCCTCAGTGTGTGCATTGGATGTGACTCTCCAATAATCTCTCAACCCGCAACGGTGTTAAGTCAGAATAATTACAGAAAAAAACAGTATAATCACAGAAAAAAGTAGTCCTAAATAAAATTGTTCCTCTTTTTGTTGTATGAACGACAGGGTTACATAGAAATATGACTTATACCATTTCGGGAAATATAAACAGTTTATATTAAAGAGGTTTTAGGGTACAAATGATGAAGTACAATATTCCAAAAATATCGTTTGTAATTTTGCTTTCAGACTGCGACTTGGTGATCCAGTTTCTTGCTTAGAGTAAGCTATTATTATAATGAAATGACATCGCTTTACAGCGACGATATTTTTCGATGCCAGTGTGTTTGTATGACAACTTGACTTTGACAATTATTATGACTGAGCAAGTACAAAAGATATTCTAAATGTGTTCTTCTTATTTGGCCTCGATTGATCTTTCTTGTCAATTTTACATATGAGGTGATTATTTAGAGTGTACTTAGTTAAAAAAGGGTTGTGGTAAGAGTAAATACAGTGAATACATACTCTTAAATTAATGTCTCAAAACTAGCCTGTCGCTACTGTGTCGTCTAGACATAGTATCTAGAAAAATTACTGTTTTTCTAGAAAAACTGTTGTTTATGATTATTTCTGTGTAAACTTTTGTATATTATCCTCTTCAATTTGTAGTATATGCGATCAGAGTTAAGTTGTCAAGCTATAGTCCGTTGTTGCTTGTTACTTTATATTTATTTGTGATAGAGCAGTCCTAGACTGCGACGAGTTCTATTTATGTAAGGTTCTAACCAACCAGTGCTCATCTGGTGAATTATGAATAAATAGGCATTGCTTGTGAACTAGTCCTAAGTTTCGGGAAAAATAAATGAAATTTATTGAAACTTAATT
>CAUZXH010000028.1:0-64444 GCA_963584085.1 Pyrausta aurata | reverse complement strand
TCTCCCTCTATTTCAATGCACTTTGCAGATCTCTTGATAGGCATTCCTATCCCCTTAAAAAAATAAAGTTTTGTTCTCAAAATGGGCGAAAACCGCTTGAGCCACTTCATCATCCGAAGAAAACCGTCTTCCCCTTAAGTCTGCCTTAAGTCTTGAGAACAAATAATAGTCGCTTGGGGCCAGGTCAGGGCTGTAAGGTGGGTGGCGAATTTCCTCGAAGCCACATTTTGCTACAGCAGCTTTGGCTATTGCAGCAGTGTGAACGGGAGCATTATCGTGGAGAAGCCGCACACCTATACTGATTTTTCCACGTCGCTTCTGCTTGATCGCCTCTTGTAACTGCTCAATAAGGGTAGCGTAGTAGCTGCCATTTACCGTGGTATTCCTTTCTTTTATGTCAATCATCAGTATTCCGTAACAATTCCAGAATACCGTTGCCATTATCGTTTTGGTGAATTGCGTTACCTTGGCCTTTCTAGGCGGCTTTTCACCAAGACGACGCCACTCCATCGATTCCCTTTTGGACAGGGGATCATAGTACAAAACCATGGTTTCGTCTCCCGTAACAATCAACTCCAAATAACTTTTTCCGTAACGCCTATACGCGTCTAAAACTTCTTGAGAACACGCTTTTCGCTCTGTTCGCTGCAAGCTCGAAAGAAGTTTGGGTACCCACCTAGCACTAACTTTATTTATGTGAAGATGTTCATGAAGAATCCTAAGTACTGAAGTTTTCGAAAGCCCGGTTCTTGCCGCTATTTCTTTAGTCTCAAGTCTTCGATCACTCAGAACTTCCTCTTCCACTAATTTGACACAGTCTTCGGTGAGTACTTGAACAGGCCGGCCGGAGCGAGGTTTGTCGTCAATGGACTCCCGTCCTAAACGAAACTGCTTACTCCATTCTTTAACGGTGGAAAACGACGGAGAAGAATCCCCGTACACGGCATCTAACCTTTTTTTATATCGGTTGGACTGATTCTTTCCTTGGTCAGGAATTTGATCACGGAACGATATTCCAATTTGAACATATCGAAAATTTTCCAACTTCCTATAGTTTAAACGTCGTAATATCAAAACCACAAGCAACAGGAACACCAAAATCATACACGAAACAGCGGAATAAATGACAATCGCGATGACATATTTTTTATTTTATTTTAAGCCGCCAAATTTTTCTAGACAGAAACTTTTGGACCACACCTCGTAAATAGCCAGACACTTTGGCCAGTTCTCAGTTCACAGTTAAGGTCATAATGAATTACTTTAAATAAGTAGTTACATTAAGCGATTTGAGAGTCAATTAGCTTTGAAATGTATCATCATCGCATTTATTTATACTTTATTACACAACCACACTTTGTACAAAAGGTGGACTTAACGCCATATGGCATTCTCTACCAGTCATACCTTTGGGCTAAGCATCATGACCGTAAGGTTTTTCACAGCGACCAGTTGCATGTGGCCCGCATCCAGTGTAATCCTACGATCCTACTTATGTTAAATTACCTGCGATTCCATGTATGTGTATCCATTATAGCAGGATATTCATAACAAGCATAATTTAATCTTTAAATCTCTAATATCTTAATCTTTTAATTTGTATCTTTTTTTTAGCACGTAAAGCCTTTGGTCCTGCGCCTGATCTCTCTCCGGTCGTGTCAGATTGCTGTCCCATCGGGCTATGAGAGTGAAAGGAATGGAGAGTGCACCTGTTTGACTACAATATGTCCCGCGCAGTCGGTTAGTCATTGTGACTGGCCACCGTAGTCGAAATCGGCTAGGGAGACTATATGGACTATATTAATTATTGCAGGATATTCATAACTAGCATACTTTATGATATGCGTGCCAATCAACTGTCTACAAAGGATGCCCAAGACCGTGCAAAGTGGAGACGGAAAAGTAGGAGGGCGGACCCCGGGTGTCATCGCACGCAACTGGGATCAACGCCGGGATGATGATGATGATGATTCATAACTAGCATACTTTAACCTTTTTATAACAAATAATTCACCTTAAAACCAAACTATCTATGCAGACTAAAAGCACATCTATCTATCATCGTAATCTATAAATTGCTAAGCTACTCATGTCTATTTTATTTTCATAAACTAGTACCAGTACAATTCATGCATAAAACAATGGGATCGGAATGTCAACATGTTTACAAACAACTAAGCGTCCAACTATTTGCCGTTAATACAAAAGTCTACAAATAAAAATCTAATGTTCTAGTATATTCGTTTGACTCACGATCGCTCGCACATTCATTTCCGTGAGCCTTCGGTGGCGCAACTGGTGCACATTCTCAATTATTTCCTACGTAAAATTTAAGCATAGATGTTATCGATGCATTTTTCATGATTATTACTAATTCATTATAACAGGAAATCTTTTTTTTATTATTTGTCTTACAGTTACTTGAAGGCCTTAACCTTGCTTCAAACTTTACTGAATTGAGTGAGTTAGTCATATTCATATATGGGCCGTTTTAATTTGCTTGGCGAATATTGTAAACAATCTTAAAATTATTTTTAACGAAATGATTTATTTTAAAATAAGATAAATAAAAATCTCACAACCTACATAGGTAAATCATCGTTGAACACTGAAATCTTTGAAATGGAATAGTTAACTAATTCAATTCACTGATATTATTTTAAGTTACAAAAAGATTTTTTACAATGTTCGACATGCAAACAATTACGGACTTTAGAGCCCCGTTTAACTGAAACATCTGCAAGCCTGTTGAATTTTGCAAGTGCTTACTTCAACACGTAGGCTGCGTCACTTCCTCAAAAAGTTTACAGATGCAAATTTATAATATTAAGTTTCCTCAATGTTAGCAGTATATCCTCTGCTCATGCGGTCCGCTCATGAGCAAAAGAAGTATCCATCTTGGGTGGCACATCGTGCACCCGGATGAGATAACAGATATCCCGCTCCAAAGAATCTGGCAATTTATAGACTCAGCGGGACTAAGCAGTGAACTTTAAAGCATAAGGGCTGCCACAATAGATCATAACTGGTCGAGCTGGCTACAATAGGGCCCAACAACTAATAATAATAATAATTCCTCAATGTTGCGAGATTACACTCTCAACAATTTTACAGATGCAATTTATAATATTAACACTTTCCGGGGCGGTATCCCAGACACAATAGAATTTGTATTGTTTTACGGCTATAGCCGTTCACTGTCACTGAAAGGGTTAAGTTTGTATAAATACAAAACACAATAAAATCAAAATGATATCTTACCTTGTAATGCATATGCTGAACCCTCGCCGAGTCGGCCGCGGCGACAGCCCTAGAGCACTCGGACTGTAGTTCCGCGACCCTATCCTCCAGTCTCCTCAGATCATCCTTCAGCCCGTCCCTCTCAGTTTGCAAGTCGGCCGCCTGCGCCCGCACCGCGCGTAGCTCAGCCGACGACCGCTCGGATATGCCGGTGGTTAGTTCCTGGTTCGTCCGCTGGAGGGCCATCCGCTCTTCTTTCTCGACTTCGATTTGGCGTTCGAGGCGTCTGTTGAGAGAAAATTGGGACACGTTTTTGAATTAGGTAGAAAACTTATCATTAGGTAGAAAGGGAAGCGCTTATCTGTCCGACTTTTCTGACAACTTTAGATAGCCCTGTCACTAATAATATATGCTGCTTCATGACAGGGTTAACTTTCAGGCCGGTAAAAATTCGGCTTGCAAAGAATATGTCATAAATTCGCTAAGCCTACGTCTCAAATACAATATTTCGACTGCAGCTATCTCTGTCACTTTTTGCAGGATAGCGCGAGTATACATCAAGACACACTCGCGCAGCTGAAAATATGATCAAAATGTAATTCTAAGGTTATTACATCGATCTTCCGTGACTACTTATCTATTTCAATAATAATCACCTGGTCTGCAGTCAGAGGGCAGTGATATCAGCCTGTCTTTAATCGTGCGCGCGTTTGGACTCTGCGTCAGCCTTGCGCCGCGTCACTAGCCGCCACTTTAATTTGCAGGGACGCTAGCCTAGCTAGTTTGCTGGCCTACATTAATCTACAGTAACCTGTTTTATAAACTTAGGGCAGTAATCTCAGCCTATAGGCTATAGGCACGTGCGTCCGTTCTGCCTCGGCGTCGGCCTCGCGTCGCGTCTTCTCGGTCGCATCACTCACCGCTAGTTTACGACCACGAATCATCGCTAGTTTGTTGATAATCTACATAAAAGTGTCCCAAAGTATGGCTGCCACTAAAGCTGCGCTGTAGATCGACACATCACCACCGACCGAGCCGTACTCATTATGGTAGCGGTCCAATTTCATAGAGATGGGTCCCGAGTTCCTAAACTTATATTAGTTGGGTCGGAGCAAAGACAGCTTTGGGAATCACTTGTTCTGCAGCCTGAGGGCAGAAATACCCTAAATAGTAAGTAAGTAATACCGTAGGTTACCTTAAATATCTACAATTAAAATTTTATAAATTTAATTGTTATGTAATTGTAATGTAATTAATACGACATTGTGATGATAAAACTATAATTCTTACTTAATAATTTCATAATTTGATAAGTTTGTAAAATATTTGCATGCTATTTCTGATAGCTGGAAAAGCCGAACTGTAATAATCATAACACCCACAAAAGTGTACCCTTTTCCAAAGGCAAATAAAATATTCATTTCATAATCTCGTCCACGCGCGCCCGTCCGTCCTGCCTTATATTAATTTATTACTAGTTTACGCGACCACGGATCATCGCTTGCTTGTTGATAACCTATGTTGCTTGTTATTAATGTGCATATTCACCTGTTCTGCAGACTGAGGGCAGTGATCTCGGCCTGTAGCCGCGCGCGCGTCCGCTCAGCCTCGGCGTCGGCCTCGCGTCGGGTCTTCTCGGCCGCAGCGCTCGCCGCTGCTTCGGCGGCCGCTAGCTTAGTTTGAAGGGACGCTAGCTCCCGACCGCGCATTACTGCTAGCTTTTCTGCTGACCTATAATTGTAAAAGATACAAGTTCTATGGATTCATTGCAAACATAAGTAAATTGCGGTCGCGGCAAACTTAGTCCCCGCCCCACTTCCTATGTCCTATTCGAGGCAAAATCGAATCTAACCCAAGTAAACATTATGAAAATCGGTTCCTCGAGTTATATGCAAGGAAACTAACTCTACTTTTGTTGTCAGAGAGAGATAGAAGATGTGTACTAGTTTTTAAATAAACTTACTTGAATGTAGCCAAGTCAATAGCAGTGCAATCGTGTGAGGCGTTGAAGCCTGCTGTGCTGTCTTCGTTATCTTCCGGCGCCACGAATGAATAACCTGCAAAAAAAATATTTTTATTTTTAATCTAGAGGACATTGGAGTGACAAAATAGTAAATTTGGTAGTAGTCAGACGACACAAGTATCATATTACAATCGACCATGGCTGTGTTAAGTCACCGCATTTGTGGCTTGACTTAGCCATTAAAGTTCGTCATAGGCTCAAAGTGTGCCAAACCAAAAAGTAAAGAAGTTTTTATTTATTTAGTTAGTTTGATACATCCACAGCGCAATGTACATGTCGAAGTCGTCTGGTTAAATCAGCCAGTTAATTGGATATATTTACTTTATTTTACTTACATTATAAATAAATAAAAAATTAAATTTGACTCTTAAAATAAATTGTACTTGATATGTGTAAAAATAGAACTAAAAATTAATAACAAGGTGCATTCTCTTTGCCTGAATTATTACTAATTATGACATAGTATTGTTCTTGTACACATATTACAAATGAAAGGCAACTGGCGCGAAACTACGAAGCACCCTCCGCCCCGCGCACGCACAATTATAGATAGTGCCATCCACGAAGGCGCGCCCGACTCTTTTTTTGATTGAGGAAGGTGCGGGGTGCGGGGGGAGACACGCGCGTCAGTTGCGAGCCGGCCGTCATTCCAATATTCAGACTCGTCACGAAAGTGGCTCTGCTTAAATTATTTTTAAAATGTCAAGCTTAAATTATTTTTAAAATGTCAAGGAAATCCCAGTGTGTTGTACTAAAAAATAAACCTGGTATAATCTACAGTCATTATTAAATTTACTGTAAAATTATAATGGTAACTTAATCAGTCAGGTATCAAACGACTGCCGGGAGTCGCATAATAATGGAATTTCTATTGTGTCTCGTTCACACATACTTGACGAGTTAAACACCATAAACAATGTTAAATAAAAAAAAACATGTATAACTTATAATATTACCGGGATGTACTTTATCGGGGAAGGCTATAAAATATGACGCTAGGACCTACGTGTACGAAGAAAAAACAATTCAAGCGTATGAAGTCCCGTTGGACCGATGGTTCAAAGAAAGATTTAAACATTTTTTTGAATATTATAAAACGTTCTTACGTATTTCGTTTACGTCAATAGTAGAAATTATGCTTGTGCATTTAAAAAATAATATATTACTTTTCTAGTAACTAACCATACCTACTTTAAACTATTTCCAAGTAGAGCATCTTTCCCTTTGAGTGTATTTTTTGAAGTGTGCTTGTCATTCATTAGTCATTAAGATGTTCCAAATTCAATTCAAATGTTGGAAAAAGCTTGCACGCATGTACTATAAACGATTTGGTACGAGTGGTGGGGCGCGCCTTCGTGGATGGCACTATCTATACCCACGCGAATTAGACATGAGCGTTCAATGGACGGACTAGTTAAATCAACCGTCGACGCGACGTCAACGGATGGACGGTCGACCGTTCTCTGATGGACTAGTCGAATTCATGGACTGCTAAACGAGTAGACCGCAGGTTCGTCGTATCAACGCGCGACGCGACAGTCGACACGCGACGTCGACGCTTATTAACGTAGTCGAATAATACAACCCGTTTAAACAATCTAAAATAAACTTTAAGGCAAAGGCAATAAGTAAGAAAGTTATTATGACAAAAAAAACTCGTTCTCGTCTCGTTTCGTTTGCTGCTGTAGTTGATTACGTCGAAACAATCTAAAGTGAACCTTATTTTTTACGTATTAGGAACGTTATTATTACAACAAACGCGCTAGTGAGATAAGCCGTTTTGACTCGCGTTAAATGTAATCTAAGAGGGACGTAAGATAGGGTATTGTGGTAGTTACGAAAGAGAGAGAATGACGTGGCTGAATGCAGATGTGTGCGTCTGTGTGTTGATTTATGTGAGCTCTTTTCACTTGGCGTAGAAAAATACAAACACTAAATTTGTTTGTTTACTTTGATCTTTCGGCTTTCGCGTCGCGCTGCATTTTGCATAGTTGTGAATTAGTAAAACTTCGTGTTTTAATGTTGTGTTTATTGTACTTATTGTTTGTAAATATGTAAATAAAGATAGTTAAAAGTGATCGTATCGTGTAGTGTAGACATACATACTAAAGTATTTGAATGTAATGGCGGGAAAAAGTGAGTTGTGGCATCATTTTGGAAAAGACGCGAAAGCCTATTTAGTCAGTCCTAAGCCTTAAAAAGTATGAAGGGAAGATCATTTAATTTTATACTAAATTTTTCTTAAGTTTTATAACATAAATACATACGCTAAACTTACGTACCTCCTTCCTATACTGTAATTCTAAAATAACGTGTCGGTCGTCGATCGTCTATCTCGTCTAGACAGTTAATAAGTTCATGCAGTCGAGAAGTTAACTAGTCGACGAATTCAACTAGTCGATCGACTAGTCGATAGACGAAATTCAACGGTCTAGTTTCGTCGACGGGAAAACCGTCGACGACCCATGTCTAACGCGAATCAGTAAGCTAGTGGCGATTTTGACAGTGTAGCAATGGCCCGATCAAGAGACACACGATTGGTGTAGTGGTAAGAGCTCCTGACTACTGCCAGCGGTGGTGAGTTCGAATCCCGCAAGTGGCAAACGTTTGTGTGATGAGCACGAACATTTGTACGTAAGTCATGGGTGTTTATTATGTATTTCAGTATTTATGGGAGACGCCCCCGTCATAATCGTCGTCTGGCATTCGTTACACTATGAAGAAAATTCCTTATTTCGTAACTAAGGCAATTGGTGTGTTGTCTGGCATATTATATTCCCATTGAAACGCAGCTGCCCAGTCACGTGGTTCTGTGCAGAAGTACGACGTGTCTTCCACGCCGCACATTCAATTCCGCCGCACTTCCATCAAGCGGTAAATAGGGCCCGACCAAACCAAAGAGAAAAGAAGTTAAGCTGCCTATTCACTTGGAGATATACTCGATATCGCTCACCATAGTTTACAATGGAACCCTTCTCACTGAGAAATATAATATCTTATATCCCGAGCTATAATATGTTTTGAAGCGATTCGAGAAAGATATATTTTCCGCCCTCCGCACGCCCCTGCAGTGGTGGACATACAAAACTAAAAAAATATAAATCCTATAGTGTGAACGGGTGAAAGATCTATCTCGAGATATAAAATATATCGTAATATACATTAATATATGTTTGTGTACCACTTTTTATGCGAAATAAAGGAATTTGAATTTGAATTTATATTATATCCCACAGTCAAAAGGCAGCTTTACATTACCTATGAAAGGCAGCTGTCCCGCGAAGGGCGGGCGAGCGCGGAAGGGCGCCGCGGAGGGCGGGCGCACGTCGCGTGGTTCCGCGCGGAAGTACGACGCGTCCTCCGCGCCGCGCACGCACGGGACCCACGGCGGCGCCTGAGAATGAAAAAACATACTTAAACGCTTACAAAGATTGTCGTCGTTATGTGATACAATCTATACTTAATATTATAAAGCTGAAGAGTTTGTTTGTTTGTTTGAACGCGCTAATCTCCGAAACTACTGGTTCGAATTGAATAATTATTTTTGTGTTGGATAGTCCAGTTATCGAGGAAGGCTTTAGGCTGTATAACATCACGCTACGACCAATAGGAGCAAAGATATAGTAATAAATGTGTAAAAAACGGGAGGAAGAAGTCACTATTCCACGCGGACGAAGTCGCGGGCAAAAGCTAGCATAGCCTATAGCTTTCCTCGATAAATGCGCAGACACGTTCGAACCAGTAGTTCTCGAGATTAGCGCGTTAAGCAGTCAAATATAGGTACTCTTCTATTTTATAATATTAAGTATAGAAAAGGCACTGGTGATGTTTAAACTACCATAATTTGAACTTTAATTTATTTGAATGACTTCCAAAACTGATGTTTTAAAATAAGTTAACAAAACTAGGGCATTGACATATCTATTGTCTCCTGACTCAAGGCAAAGAATATTTAAACTAACGTCTCAAGGAATGGGCTTTAAAATCTGAATACGATGTACCACATTGTTTTCAGATAATAAAGAAATGACAAATAATGATCAAACAAACTTGCAAGTGAAGTTCGTTGGATAACATATAAGTACGTTTATTCACAGATATAAATTACCATGTAGTGCTTCTATCCCGCAGGCGACTTTTATTATTATTACTGCTAACGAGGCGTTCGCACTGTCCAAAAATTCACGCAGCTGTCATGCTGATAGCGATTATTTGAAAATTTGACATACCTGATCTCTAATGGTGTGCATGTGAGCATGCGCGAGCGCCGGGTGCTGCAGCGTGTCCAGGTAGTTGTACCGCTTGGCCGGCTGCACGCGCAGCAGCCCCGCTACCAGCGAGCGCCACTCGTCCGAGGGACCGTTTGGCGCAGCATCGAACGGGGGCTCTGCGTTCGGTTCCCGTTCATATCTGAGAAGGAAATAAATATTATAAAGAATTTATTATGATGTTTCAAAATTCATGATATTGACATTTAGTAACATATAATATACCTTGCTACATTAGATAGAAGGCAGTATTTCAGAATGAAGTCTAAAAAACATTTATTTTAATTCATTTATTTCAAAGAATATAGTAGCATGATATATTACTGCTATTCTTCATTTTGGCGTAGAAATGATACCAAATGCATGGATACTTCATGATTGCTTTTCACGTTTAAAAAACAGTGCAAGAAATTTTATTGCATAGCAGAGTATTGTTGTCACTTTTATACATTGCGTTGTTTTATGTTGTATAGAATCTACTTCAAAAATAGCTAAGCTAAAGTTCTTGGTTACTTATTGATAACTGGACACAAAGGAATTGCACAAGAAGAAAAGTTAATTCAGGTTTGTCAAACATGTAAAAAGACCTAAGTAAATGAAACACATATAAAACGCAACTTACTTCTGTATGTTGGCAAGGATTTCGGCAATGGAGTCTTCGTCCCCCGTCGAGAACGGCCTCTTGAGTGTGACGAGCTCGAACGCGACGACGCCCAGCGACCAGTAGTCACACGCCGACTGTGACAAACAACATTCACGATAAGTAAACAATAATGTTTCACATTCGTGGGATTGGAAATCGCGAACCTTAGAATATTGTGGCGTACAAAACAGCTCTGTTAGATTATCTGATCACTTGACTTATGCATATAACAATGCATATGTTGGCTAGTGAGAAGATTAAACAATCGTAGGAACTGAATTTCTATATTTTTCACTATAAGTTATTATAACATTGTGTTCCTATTTCACAAAAAAAAATGATTTTAACATCATTGCTTAAATTGTCCTGTGTTTAATGGTGTAGGTAGTATAATGAGAATTAATAATTCGTTTCGAAAATATAAACAGACTAACTATATCACACATTCATGCTTACAAAGTCTTAACAGTACTTTCATTTCAATAAGTTTATGTTCATCACACTATTCAAATTACTTTTTTAATCAAAACCAAGTATAGTTTTTTTATTATTTTGCTATCTACATATTATCACAATTCACAATTTGCATTTTTTTACCGCATCACATACCAGTATGTTAATTTACCTGCATGCCAAAATTAGTTCTAACTACAGCATAGCCGGGCGCAGATTTGAGTTGTAAATTGTAAGTATAATATTATAAAACATTTATTAAACACTCAAATCATCATACATTAGTACAGTAATACCCAAACTACTTCACCCTTTTTTTTCGTATACAATCCATAGAGCTTACTTGAAACAGTACTAGGAAAATATAATAGATACAGAGCCCCAGAAACTGGGCATAAATCATTTTGATGCCCAATACTCAACCATTTGCTTTAGTTGGATTCAAATATGGAATTTCCAATGTTATTGTTGCGAAACCTGAACACTAGTAATTGATTCATCGCTTGTGTAATACAGAAAAGTGGTAACCCCTCAAAATTACCATGTGTGTATCTGTTGTGTTTCATTCACACACTGAATATGAATGCCATTATTCTTGATGCAGTTCACTTGAGTGTTTCTGGTGTGTTTTGTGTTACATAATGATCCTGACCTTAAGTCAAGAGTCATGATACCAAACACTTAATAATCCCGGGTATTACTATACTAGCAAGCGGTGCGAACCCACAATGGCGGTGGCAGCAATGCCGCGGCAGTACTGGAGACAGACTGAGTGTCGGCTGGCGCAGTCGGCGGCGGCCAGCAACTCGGGCGCCACGTAGTCCGCCGTGCCGACCGCTAGCGAGCCGCAGCCGCCCTCGGACAGGCGCGCGCAGGACCCGAAGTCGCCTAACTTTACGTGGCCGCATCTGAGTACAAAAAATCGGTTTTAGACATAAGGTAAGGAATCATCAGAAACCTAATAACATCATCATTATCAGCCAAAGGAAAGTACAAAAACGTCCACTGCTAAACAAAGGCCTAAATTCATGAGTGTCTCGAAATTCTTGAAATGTATCTTATGAAGGATAGGCAATAACTATGCCAAAAGATACAAAAAAAGATTATGCTATAAAATGAATCATTAATACACATACCTGTCCAGCAAAATGTTGTGAGGTTTAATATCTCTATGCACATAGCCCATTCCATGTAATGCTTTTAAGGCATGTGCTACTTCAGCGATGTAGAAGGCAGCGTCGCGTTCTGCTAAGGGGTGGTTTCGTCGCGACATCAGACCGGCCAGGTCTCCGCCTGAACACAGCTCCATCACAAGGTATAAGTTGTTGTTGTCCTATAAGTTATTCATAATTCATGTTAGAAAGTGTGCATGAGAAAACCTTGAGAACATAATTCAAGATAATGTACCAAGAACAGAAAAGTTTTATCATAGAGAAAGGTAAAGGCCTGGCCTCCTTCACGGTTTTCCACAGTAACCGGTAATAATTATATGATAATCAATTAATTTAGGTTTTTTTTTTCTTTTCATCACAATCACTTTATTAATGTAGTCAAAACATATAGTGATTCATAAAATTTTGAATCTCATAGGAGTTACCTGAAATGCATACTGCAGTCGAGGCATCCAGGGTCCAGTGGCATTAGCCAGAACATCTCTTTCGTCTTCAGCAGCACCCGCAGCCCTTTTACGAGCCTGCTCTTTGCGCATAGTTTTCAGTGCGTACACATCACCTGTCTCCTTTTCACGAGCCATCTTATGGAGAATAAAAATATTTAGTTAACACCTGTACATTTTAATACATAAGTATTTAGTATTCACTGTAAAAAGTTAAAATTATAAGTATTTTGACCAAACTTTTCCTTATTATGGAAAAGTTTGTTTACAAAATAAGGAAAAGTTTAGATATAATCAAGTTTGTAGTCAAAAAGTTTGCAAGCTCTTTTTGAATGACTAAATTTTAAGGTGCAAGAGTAGTAATTTAAGGCCAAATATAAATACTCACATGGACTTCTCCAAAGTGACCTCGGCCAATAGTTTGTAACAGCTCAAAATCAGAGAGGCATACTCTAGTCCTACGCAATTCCGCAAGAGTACTGCGATCTAGAACAACGCAGATGAAACATTATTATTTGTCAGTACGAAGAGGCACACACAATGCAGAGCGACCTCAGAGTACAAACAAAAAGTTAGCATCACCAAATCAAAACAATAGGTAACAACAGTGCCACTGTACTTACACCTGTCGACAAAAGCTTTAACGAGATCATCACTCTTCTTGACGGGATCATCGTTACACTCATCATAGAGAACTGTAAGGGCATCCAACAACGCCTCACGATCTATTGTCTTTTTGTTCAGTTTGTTAGAACCACTAGTCACTTTGCCTAAGATCTGACGATTCAAGCGTGTGATCCGCACAGCGATAGCCTCCTTCGAAGGCTCCATCGTAATAGAGACAATTTTAATTTAGAATCTGCGTTACACCCATTTTATTCACTTAAAAATTGAAATTGTTTTAAATTCGCTGTAGATTCGACACAGAAAGAAGCAGCCCGGTATTATTTCCGTTGAAATTTGAAAACCGAACCTGCACCTGCTTTTGACAGGTTGGCACAAAATTGACATTCATTTGACATTAGTTTTTTTTGTTCAGTTAGGTTAGGGGCGTTGCATTTTGAGCTATCGCATTCGTTCAGTGGCCGGCCAATAGAGTCCAAGACAGACGACGAGAAAGTAGATCATTAGCTACTCACTACTAGATGTCGCTTTTCACAAACAACCTTAATTTAGCCGCTTGCCAATAGATGGTGCTTACTATAAAATATAGATAGATGGCTTCGTTCAATATGTTTGTTTGAAATCCCGAGTCGCACGCACCCGAAAATATCTATTAATTTAAATATTATTAAAGTTCATTTACATATGTCCGAGTCTATACTCGGACATATGTAAATGAACTTTAATAATATTTTTACTATTAAATTACTTTTTTACTATTAAAAACCTTAATATTATGTGTTATAGTATAGTACGTACCCATGTATTAATATACCCATTATGCGGATGTTTTTAGACTAATCCTATGAACTTATAAAGCAATGCTTCATAGTATACAGGCTGACTTGTAATTCCACGCATTCCTTTGGAGGGGTGAAAGTAGAGCTCAATTGCAACATATTATAATTTTTCATGATGTGCCCTAGCCGGTAGTAATTACTTTTTAAGATTTTCAAGTTTTTGTGCTTTTATTTTTTAATTTCTCCATGAATGTCTCATTTTGCTGCTGTTTTTGTGTAATGATCTTATACCTAACATCTAACTAAAAACTTCCTCCAAATAACAATAATATTATGTAGTAATACTCTAAAACTTAATGTAATGTTCTTCAACTCGATTGAGTTCAATATTTTTTGTTTTTTGTTTTTTTTCTTATTATGACAAAATCAAAATCTATTGCAAATGAGCTCTACTTTTGCCTCTCCAAGGGAATGTGTCGAGTACTTGGACGAGGGAGGGTGACTTGTAGTCACTCTGTATTATTCCAATTCATTCACAAACTAGAGGTTTAGCACCTCACCTAGCTCACGCACGACACGACACGATGTTCATAGTTAAGTAAATTTATCTGCATTTTGTACATAAACTAAAAATGGCTATTTCATAAAAAAAAAGGTTTATAACGCGAAGATGGTGGTGACCGTTGGGTGGGGCAGAAAAGATCTAGATTGGACCGTGTTGGTCAAAGGCGCAGCGTAGGACGTCCACCGTTAAGATGGAGAGACGATCATGTAAAGATTGCAGGATTAAATAACAAATGTTAAAATATCTTTTGTTAAAAACGCTTCACCGCCATGCCACTTCTTTAATTCTTTATGCTTTTCCTCACCTGAAGGTTGTCTGGATGAAATTGCTTCAAGCAATAAGACCGCCTGAATTGTACTTCTATTTCATATTTCAGATGTTTCTGTATTTTTATTGTTTATGGTGTGCAATAAAGTATATTTATTATTTATTATTATATTGTTATTTAAAGTTGTAACTGCTTGGTAAAGTCTAGTACACACCAGGCACGAGAGCAAAAAGGGAAAAGCATATAGGTACTTTTCAATTTAGATTGTAGCAGCTACAGTATACAACTAGCTTTTGCTCGCGACTTCGTCCGCGTGGAATAGTGACTTCTTTCTCCCGTTTTATACACATTTACCACTATATCTTTGCTCCTATTGGTCGTAGCGTGATGTTATATAGCCTATAGCCTTCCTCGATAACCGGACTATCCAACACAAAAAGAATTATTCAATTCGAACCAGTAGTTTCGGAGATTAGCGCGTTCAAACAAACATACAAACTCTTCAGCTTTATAATATTAGTATAGACTAGCTTTTGCCTGCGACTTCGTCCGCGTGGAATAGTGACTTCTTTCTCCCGTTTTTTACACATTTACTACTATATCTTTGCTCCTATTGGTCGTAGCGTGATGTTATATAGCCTATATCCTTCCTCGATAACTGGACTATCCAACACAAAAAGAATTATTCAATTCGAACCAGTAGTTTCGGTGATTAGAGCGTTCAAACAAACAAACAAACAAACTCTTCAGCTTTATAATATTAGTATAGATTCATATCTTTGAGTAGGTAATAATTTGTACTTATGGTCTCTACATTTAGTACTAGCACTGTCCTACTTTCCAATACGTGACTATACAGAGTAACCTAGTTGACAACTATTTATTATACTTATTTGATTCCATTATTCAATTATTATCTACTATCGTAAGTAAATGGTCACCTTGGGTACTTGATTGAATAACTAAAGTTAGTATGTATGATTCTCACTAAAAATGTTTTGGGTACTTAGGAGCATCAGCCATAAAATATTCGTCGTACCGTAAACAAGATCACATTAATTTTAACTGCCAGGGTACAAAATTCAATGTTATTAATTAAGTACTACCAGTATGCACGCAGCTTTAATCGTCCTTACCTTTTCTAATCGAGGCTTGTTTATAAAGGTGGCGATCGCGAAATGATCGCAGTTTTGCCCTGCGTCAGCGAGCGCGCGCATTGTTTGTATTTGTTTCTACCACTGGTTTCTACAGTCGCTCAGTGCAGTGATGGCGTTTCTACAAGGACCGTCGCTCAAGCAGGCGGAGGTGATCAAGCAGGAGCTGGGGGAAGCACCCGGGGACCTGGAAAGGGGGGTGCGGGACCTTCGCAGCATGCTGGCCGCCTCGCCCTACCTGCCTGAACCCGACAGCGTAGGTACGATCCACACAATTTTAATAAGGTCACTAGAAATTGATTATGTTGCGAAAATTCTCTTTGTTTATTTTAAGTTGTATTACTTGCTTCAATTACCATGCACGGTGTTACACGTATTGTCAGTGAAGAAATTAGTGGACGCGGCAATTTTTTTTTGTTGATTTTTAACCGTTGTAGATTGGAAGAATGTGCTATTATGATGTTAAAATTATTAATTAAAATATATTAACTTACAATTTAATTCCTCATTCATAAACCAATAAATGAATACTGAAGTAACTAACTAATGAAATAGAATAACAATATCATGCTAATTTAAATAATTGATCCATAATTAAGCGTTATAAATATCTTAGGAAGATTTCTTACGTATCATAAATAGCAAAATAGTTTTCCGTGACGACAATCGAGATGACTGAATTGGCAAATAGTTTATAATACGTATTATTATAGCAAAATTAGTTCATCAGCAATTCTATCCAATAAAAGCAGTTTGAAAACAAGTCTTCGTCTTCCTATATTGAGTAGCCTTGACTGTCGTCGGACGCGTGCTTGAATAGTTAAGAATCTACAATTTAATTCCTTTAAATATATTATAGTTGATTTTTATCAATTACATATCTGACAACATTAATAGTTACGTAGACAGCGGAGAAGCCCTCCTTTAGCTGGGCCTGTAAAGTACCTTACTTATTATGACGACTCCCTATGACACTAATTAATTATTGTTAAGTAGGTATAATAATAATAACAACTGCCTACTTATTAAATGGACCTAGGTGACAATTACTCAGGCTGGGCCCGCAGGCCTTCGCCTCGTTTGCATCTTCACGCACCGTGCGTGCATGCAGCCTGTTATTTATTAAACAAGCTGTTGTAGTAACCATTCGGTACCTACTTAATTAATTTCTTAGTACAATATTTTCTGCAACGACTAAGTAACCCTACACGGTAGTCCCAGGAAACGAGCTCATATTTACTCTTTCATGGACATCATAAGTTCCACAAAACTTTCGCCTGTAGTTCTTCAACTGATAATAAAATACTTCTGTTCTACTATTTCCGAATGCATCAAAAACGAAAATTGGCAGAAATATGTATATAAGTACTTTATTATTTTGTGTAATCTTATTAATAAAAATCGATGGACTTCTTAAAGTTTGCATGAAAGGAAGGGATTAATGTAGATTTTATTCTGCGTAATTACAACAATTATTTAATTGCCTATAACAATTTTTAATTACTCATAAACTTAGTTTATTTTTTACTAATTAAAATACTAACATAGACTTCCTTAACATATAATTGCCTCAAATCAAATTCTGTTTCGGGCCGAAACTCGAGGATCGAGTTTCCTGCCGAAACTTTCGGCAGAAAAGAATCCTCGAGTGCTCCGCTATCGCTTCCGCGTATGCTCGGCTGAGCGGGGAGCAAAGATCGCGTAGGTAGAAACGGTTTGCGTAGAATGCAAGTTTAAAGTTGTTGCAGCAAGCACTCGTAAAATAATACAATAACAAGCGTGTTTGACCATTACGGAGGCAAATAAAACGTTCAAGTTCAATGTAAAGACTTGTTTGTGAATATGTTAATACGGTGTCAGACCTAATAGTATCAGCCTATGAATTAAGAGACGACTCTTAGATGCTCTATGCGGTTACTTGCTCATCTTTGTCAAATTTAAGGGCTAGGCTCTTGTCTCTGGAGATTTTTCAAAACTCCAAATTAGTGACGATAGGACGATAGTGTGGTGGTTTCCCGCTAGCCTTCCACACCGCACCGTAACCCTGTTAATAACATGCACCTTACCATGGGATACTTCTTATTAAATTATTTTATTTATAGATGTACAAAACAGAGTTACAACAGTTGCTTATTAATACATCAATAACAGTTGGTAAGAGATCTGTATCTTGTACGTAGGTAGGCTGCGACTCCAACACTGTCATGTATGTACACACACAGTACACACAGTATATTGGCATTTTAGAGTAAGCTACACTGTAGACTGTAGGGCTACTCTAACCCAGTCAACTTGTGCCATAATTGAGAACCTGCCCAGCGAATTGCGATACAATTTTCATTCCGCGCTTGTCTTCTTGCAACACTGTGCGCCAATCTCGGGTTTAGTGATTTCCAGCACGACCGCAGGTTTTACTTTAAATTCTAAACAAACAACACTTACGTAAAGTGCACCCTTTGCGGTCGGATTTTAATTACTTTGGTGAACTTGTAATAAAACATCGCTACAACTCTGTTGAAAAAGAGTTGCATAACGTGGAGTAGGATTTTAATCATTTATCTGTATGTCTCTCTCTCTCTTATTAGTTCTTTCTTTACCTATTAGTGGAATAGGAATTGAATTTTAAAGCATAGCATCTGTTAATAACTAGAAAATTAAAACACTAAGGTCACTGACATTAAATTACAAATAAAGTGTTCATGTTTTATTAATATAGTTAAATATACGATCTTGTTGTTCTGACAAAACTATATAGGTATATTGTGTAAACTGCAAGAGTGTCGGTTTAAGGTAGTAGTAGGTATCCTCTTTACTTATTCATAATCATAAAACCACCCGGAATTTTACCTCGGTTCCTTAACTGTATACCAGATTTATTGCCTGATGGTCGTTGAAACACGCAGCCGGTCAAATCAAATAGGTACCTATACATGTGAACCGGTAGTGGACTAGAGTCTTGGAACCGGTCCTCGCGCAACAGTCAACCGCCAGGGCATATCTTACACCTAATCAGCGCTGAATTACCTTGCTCTAACACTGCGGTACTCAAACTTTTGAAGTATGTGAGTGACACCGCAACATGTTCAACCATGTTCATGTTCATGTTTATTTTTATACATAAACGCGTAAAAATTTGTCGCCTATTTTAATGCCAGAAATCTGCAAAAACATAATGAGTAGAAACGCAAGCGTAGCGAGCGCAAAAAAATTGTTAGATTCCCATCAGTTTCCCTTCATGCTAAGATTCCTCTTCAGCGGTCGGGCTACCCAAAAAGGCTCAGTGAGCCGAAGGTTGAGAATAGCTGCTCTAACAGGCTCGCTATCTTTTAGGAGGTATCACAGTTTGGTAACCTTTTGTTTTGATACGCAAAAGTTGTATTTTAGGTTCCGGTTTGGCGACGGCCGTGATTATGACTTTGACCTTAGCGATCAAAATCGTAACTGCCATATATGCCACGCCATCGCATGGCGAGACTTGGAAAGAAGTCAGTACTTGACTACTTATTTATTCATCTGTACTAGCTTGCTTCGAAAGTTTTGAGCTTGGACCATTCAGTATTGGCACATGTTTTTAATAACAAATTTATAAGCCCTTCACAACACTCTGAGGAGGCAGGAGCGGGATTCTTTTGTGGTATTTTGTCACATTACATTATGCCGCGAACTATGTCAGGAAGGATGCGAATTAAAGTAAAGTAAGCATCAAAACATCTCGCGCCCATTTCTGAGCATCATCATCAGTGTGTTCTGCGCCTTACTGCTTTAAAGGATTAATTCTATCTTATCAATAAAGATGGCACATAAGATCCATTACATATTTATTTATTTAAAGGTGTTAGGAAGTATAAAGTGCTATGACGTATGCTAAGGTAAAGAGTCATTGTCTGGTCATTAACGTGGAAGATTTTCACACAAAGAACAAACTGCATAATCGGCATAATAAGATACTTAGTATGTTAAGAATTAGGCATGATTCAAAGCGTCATTCCTCAGCCGAGCCCCTAGAGACGCATTGTTCGCAAACAAAGTGCTTCGTTACTTCTTTCAAGTGAAATACGGTAGCAAGTTCAGTACGATAATGTATGTTTACGCACGTACTTAATTATAATTGCTGTATCGTACGGTTTACCGTAGGGATTACCGCACTCTACCTTGACCGAGATACCATAACTAAATTAACTGTTTTGTCACTGTTAAACTTAAGCATTATCGATTGGTGATTAAATTACACCCTGTATGTAATAAGTAAGTACCTATACCTACATGCAGTATCCCATTATTTTACATACTTACAAGCTTAAAATACTTGATCAGAAAAATCATAAATCTGATGATCATATTTACCAAAAACCAAAGACACATTTTATTTAGATTGCATGTGAAGTAAAAAAAAACAAAATGTTAAAATGAAACCAAGTTCATCCGTCGCGGCATCGTTTGTCGATATAATAAAAAAACCGGCTAAGTGCGAGTCGAACCCGCGCACTGAGGGTTCCGTGCCACCCTTTAACTGAATTCGGGGTCCACTTACTTCCACAATAATATCACAATATTTTTTGATGGCAAAAATTACTTTGTTCTTCATAGTGTATGCATGAAAGACAAAGTTATATTTGCGGTTGTTAAAAATGTGCAATATCTCAAAAACTACTGGTTCGATCTCTTTCAATCCAATTTTCGTTGTTTCTTGATGAGACCTACATCATATATTTTTTCAAAATAATAGTTTTAGAATAAAGTAGCTGTGACACACGGACGGACGGACAGACAGACAGACTTTACGAAACTATAAGGGTTCCGTTTTTTTTCATTCGGCTACGGAACCCTAAAAAGGGTCTTCAACCTCTTAACTAATCATATAACTTCCATCCATCCATCCATTATTTCGAAAGAGATTCTCGAATCTTCATTCATCAAATTAATTTCCTGCGCAAGCACGCAAACAGCTGGACCTATTCAAGGCTGCTAAATTATACTTACCTTTGTTTAGTTAAGTATTAATTAAAAAGAATAAGTTTTCATATTTTTTCCGTAATGCATTTTTTTCCGACGTTTTCATCATCACACGATTATTCGCACTTCCTACAGCTCAGTTTCAGGTACGAAATAGGGATGAGGGTAGGAAGTTAGGAGTTATCGATAGTTTGTTGCGACAGTAATTGTACACACATCAACACTGTCTAGGGATATTTTAGATTTACTCAATTAAATCAATATTCATTAAAAATAACGTACAACATGTACTATATATTTAAAAAAAAACATTTATCAGAACTTCATACAAAATATCCCTAGACAGTTTTGAGTAGTATATCTGAACAATTGTATGTTTACATTACAACTTGTAAATAGCAAGCGGTAGATTGTTATTGATTATACAAGTAAATTAAGCAATTATAGTGGACCAGCCATGCTTTACGTTGTCCACGCTCAAGTTCTCGATCGTTCACTACACAACATGGTACTCCGTATACTCGTAATTACACTTTGGTAGCAATGTTACATTATGCTTTTTACATAACTTATATTATCAGCTGACGTCTTTTTATCATCAAAACCAAGTGATGTGATCCTAAAGGTTGAAACATGCTGGGTGCGTATTGCGATGCAGTTTTGACAGTTAAAACGCTCTGTTATTCTGTCAAATTAGCAATTCTTATTGCAATTTCGCATTATATTGATAATATTACTATAATATAACAATATAAATATTAAAATTCAAACCATTATTGTATTATTATAATATTATTATTGATAATATTCATTTACACTGAGTGGGAATTGAACTGCCTCGGAATTAAACGGATTAAGTTGGATTGCAATATTAAATGGTCCCTAAATTCTTATCAACTTTGTTGTCCACTAAGTCCACTGTTTATAATTTATGTTTTTACTGAAAAAAAAAGATGATGTATTTCAATTATAAAAATGTTTATAAATTACATTACTCAAATATTTATTTACATTTCCAGATAGACACCTTCTAGAGATGTTTGTTCGAGGATGCCGTCTTGACATGGAGCGAGCTAGAAACAAAGTTGAAGCCTTCTTCCTTTCACGTTCCCGCTTTAGAGACTTGTACGAGTACACCTCGCTCAGTGTGCCACCTCTTAGCGAATCTTGCAAATTCATGTAAGTGCCTGCATTATGTGGTCGTAAATACCATCAAAATCATAATACTGTCCTGGTGAAATCGTTTTACTGTATAGCGTTGAAGATAAATCCACTAAAGTACATAACCATTTTCAGGGATGTAGTTCCACTGCCAAAATTGACAGATGAGGGCTACCGCGTGACCATTGCGCGCGTTCGGCCAGGGTACGCGGACAGCTGCTCTGACATCACAGACGCCACTAGAGCAATTCTGCTTGTCAGTGATGTACGCATGCATGACGAAACCCTCATTGCCGGTGACGTCTTCATTTGGGAGGTACGTTGAATTTGATATCATTTATCCCAGAAATTGTAAAACAATAGAATTGATAAAGTGTATTTTGTTATTGCTCACAGGTATCAAATATCCGCGCGTCACTAGCAGCAAAAGTAATGGCAGCGGCAAGCGCAGTTCGGAGGAGTATCTACTTGGCACAGGCAGCGTATCCTCAGCGCATGAAGAGAATCCACGTCGTCGGGGCGAAGCCCTTCCTTGCTTCCTCGCTGCAGCTCATGCGGTCTTGTGTCAACGAGAAAGTCCGCAGACGGGTGAGTTTATGCATACTTCCCAAGTTTTGTACATAACAAAATGCAGTTTTCCTACTTCAATAGACGTCATAATAAGGCTAAAACTATTACATACTTCACTTGAATTCTTCACAAAATCTGTCTAGATTTAAAAAAAAAATAGGCAAATAAAATAAAAAAATAAATACGCCCAGATAGCTTTAGACACGGGGTTCGATACCTCGTCTGTCACAGAGTCACGGTTGCTTATAAGTTTGTGACAAAACACTATAAAAACAGAAATCAACTATTTGTAAGTATATATAAGTATGACCATACTTACTTAAAAGCAACTTTTGATGTGTCGACGCCACAAAACTCTAACAACTCATTTCAAATTATTTACTTACTCATTGTCAATATTGCGACAAAAGCATGCATACTTATAATTTCTTGGTAGACTTGATTTTGATGACTCACTTAGGTCGACAAAGACACCGTTACATAATACTCGGTAATTAATTATTATGTATCGCTCTACAAGAATTTTCTTGTTCACTTGAAGTAACTTGTTTTTCTGTTGTAAAATGAATGCATATTAAATAATAATACCGTTTGGAAGAATATCTATTTAGAATCAAAATCATAGATACGCTTTATGTTTGTTACAGTACTACATCCACTCTAAAGTAGAAGAGCTCTTAGATCATATTCCCGCAAGCGTTCTACCTGAGGAATGGGGTGGCCGCGAGGAGTCTATTGACACCCTGGCTCGGCGGTGGAGAAACCGGGTCGACGACCTCAGAGACTATATGGAAAACCTGAAACATCTAAGCAATACGACACCTGCGCCAATTATGGATAACGATATGTACGGGACAGTTGGCGCTTTCAGAAAACTCGATATCGATTAATCTGTAGCTCTGACATCACTGGTCTGGTCTACAACCACAAGCGCAGGCAGGATGGAAGATTGACTGTGAATAGGCTGGTGTGAGAAGTGTCAACGTGCCAACATGGGACTCGATAAAGTTGTTCGCAATTCGCACACACCAAAGAATGTGCAAAACATGCTCAAACTTATAACAAAATGCCAGTTTGTTGAGCTACCCTTAGAAATAGACAGGTTTATATTTATTGTTATCTCGCTTATTAGGGTAAGGTTGAATACATACAATGTATTATTATTATACATAATGTGATATTTTAAATATTATTTGTAAGAAAATGAACCTTTTATTGTGCCTTAGTACTTAATTTACAGTAATGTTTAGATAATAACATTGATTTATTTTGAGTGTGTAAGCAACGTATCATAATAAATTACATAAGTCAGATTTGTGTTTTTATCATTATTAAATTACAATATCCCATTAATAAAATCCAGTGCTAGAAACGGAAACAAAGTCAACGTTATGTGTGACGTAGCAACGTTCAAAATGTGGTAGGTAGAGGTTATTATAACTACTATTAGTATTTCATCAGTATTCCTAATAGTATTTTATTCATCAGTATTCGATCTCTTGTGCATGTGACCAATTTTGAAATACATATTATCTTTACTTCCACACCACAGACCTTGCATTACTTCCGTCCAACTCAGTTCCGCCATAGGCTGAACTGGTAATCTTGTTTGTAACAAAAAACTCGAAATTTACATCACACGTAGAATGTAAGGTCATCTGGTAATCTAGCAACAGGTGCTAAAGCTATGAGTAAAATAATTAGAATATTATTGTTAGCGAGATCGAGCCTTATGTGAAGCTTTCCGAAAGCAGGTTAGGTTTTTTTTATGATGAATAATTGGTGAATTTAAATGTTATAAAATTGGAGATGAATCCTTTTGATTAGAAACTAGTCTGTGCAGGATACTAATAAAATTTTGTCCGTTACCACAAGATGCCAACGCCTACACAGATTTATAGGATGCCTATTGCTTGTGTGATCATAAAAGTCAATGAATGACCATGAATGGCAAAAAATGTAGTTGCCACGTGTGCATTTTTATCTATATAAATCAAATAGCATGGAACGGAACTTCTGTGAGATCGCACTGAGCCAATAAGGTTCCGTAGCCGAAAGGCAAAAATTCGAACCCTTATTGTTTCGTCAAGTCTGTCTGACCGTCCTGTCCGTGGGTGTGTCACATCACAACCACTTTATTCTGAAACTATTAGCAAAACAAAGCTAAAACTTGATAAGTTAGTTGTATCCTGTTAACCGTTAAACGAATCAGATACAAAAATTTAAAGGCAGACAGACAGACTTGACGAAACAATAAGGGTTCCGTTTTTTGCCATTCGGCTACCGAACCCTAAAATTGATGACATTTAATTTTGTCTTTCATACAAACAAACACTATGAAAAGCAAAGTTATTTTTGCTGTCGAAAAATATTGTGATAGGTATTTTCGGAGGTGTAAGTAAGTTGGACCTCGAATTTCCAAGCCCAACCCGAAGAGGATTCACGGTGTATTATTACAAGTTCTAGATTGGAGACCCTTCGACCAAAAGCGCAGCGTAGGACGTCTAACGACAAGATGGATACGACTTGTAAAGATCGCAGGATCGCACTGGATGCAGAATTGCAGACCGCTCACAACCGGACGTTGTGGAAAGCCTATGTTCACCAGTGGACGTCCTTTGGCTGATAATGATGATGATGATGATGTAGTCACTCTCGGTGTAGGTAGTGTAGGTATAAAGTGCGATTTGAGCTAGAAACAAATGAAAATAGAAGATACTAGAAGATTATTAAGATACTAGGAGATTTAGGCGCTATCCAGAACGATGTTAGGTGTCTCGTTTGTACCCTGTACTATAATTACGGTCTTTTTGGTGTTGACACTCATTGAGAACATCTGGCAAGTGCGACCAAATCTTGAAACTAGCTCCTGTAGTTCCTCTTCTGAGTTGGCGACTAGTGCAGCATCATCTGCATACAGAAGATCACGGGCAATTATTTCATAGCGATTCCTTTTAGATCTTAACAGGCTGATGTTAAAAAGTTTGCTGTCTCTCCTCGTGTGCAGACGTACTCCGACGTCGCAATCTTTAAAAGCCACTAGCAACAGAGCAGAGAAGAAAATCCCGAAGAGTGTTGGCTGTGTTGTGTAGTGTTGTTCTGGATGGCGCTAGATTACAGGTTGTGGATAGCTTCTGCTACCTAGGCTCCACCACAGATTCCAAGCTCTCTAACAGCAAAGAGCTCGACACCCGTATTGGAAGAGCTGCTACGACGTTTGGAACGCTTTCTGCACGTGTTTGGAAGAACAATAAACTTACCATTGCCACAAAAGTCCTCGTATACCAAACATGCGTCCTACCTAAGTGTCCTCTTGTACGCATCGGAAACGTGGACTACTTATACCAAGCAGGAACGTCGTCTTAACGCCTTCCATATGCGTTGTCTGCGGTCTATCCTGGGAGTCACATGGGAGGATAGAATGACGAATGAAGCCGTTCTTGCTAAAACTAATTGCAACAGCATTACAGCAATTTTGAAACAGAGACGGCTCCGCTGGCTTGGCCACGTCTATCGGATGGGCCCTGAAAGACTGCCGCGTGAGATTATGCTCGGACAAATTGCTAATGCCAAAAGACCTGTAGGTCGCCCCATGCTGAGGTTTAAAGACGCTTGCAAACGGGATATGGATTCATTCGGCATCAGTACTCAAAATTGGGAAACGCGCGCAAGCATGAGACCAGAATGGCGCCACGATATTGCCCTCGGGGTGTCGCAACACGATGAAGCCTGGCTGGACCATCTTAAACATAAAAGGCTTAAACGCAAAGCTGCTCCTCCCCTTGATACACGCTTCACCTGTGACAACTGCGGCAAGAAGTGCCACGCTGCAATTGGACTCCATAGTCACCGGAGACGATGCAGACTCCAGATCAGACCTCCATGACACTGCAAATATCATCTTTAAAGATGCTGTGGCCAATGATGAGGAGATTTAGGAAGTCTTACAAATCGGACATTGGCCGAAACTGATAGTGGTACTAGTTAATCCAATAATATTTTATCATTTGATGAATATTTTACGTATTAGTAAATTTTATTACGTTAAAGTAAAAAAACGCGTTGTCACTTTCCGGTTTGGAGACTTAGCATTTCAAAGTCCATCAAAAACAACCGGATTTTATTTTGATAAATAATGCGGTTCGGTAGCATGATGATTTGCTTGAACTATTAAGAAATACCAAAACGTATTTCTATTTTCTTATAGCTAGTACGAAAATAAATTATTGGACGAAAAAATATTGACTCGAATACATGCATATATTATTATTCAAAAACATAACGGAAAACTTTTAACGAACATGCTGATGCAGGCTGCGTTGCCGAGTTGGAAAGCTAACCTACTTATCGTTTGAGCTAGGAACGAGCCAGCTTTGTTATATTTTCATTCACGTCTCTAGGATTAAAATAGTCATTGAGTTCACCAAACGTTCACGTGACATAGAGGTATAATCTTACAATGCCGAACTAGTGGAGTGAAATAGTTAATTTAATTATTCACCCAGGGCGTAAGTGGAGTATTAAATATCGATTCCATAATATGTGCATCGTCTCATTTTCAATCAATAAAAATAATATAAATAATTAAACCGCCTTCAAAAAACTAACTAAAAAGCTTTAAATTTTTTAGCTTTAAGTACGTTAGATAGTCTAACTTAGACTCACTGAATAGATAATAATCTATTCAGTGCTTAGACTGTTGGTGTAAGCTTGACATCATGCACCGACTCCAAAAGAATTTGATGCGTTATTTAAAGCTTTTTAGTTCGTTTTTTTAAAGGCGGTTTAATTTTTATATTTTTTATTTATTTCATGTATTTTAATAATTTACTCGTATCTCAAAAACTACTGAATCGATTTTGATGAATCTTACAATGTACCCTAAAAAAAAAGAATCATCTCACTAAGACTTCTTGTTTTCGAGAAATCCTGAGACAAACATACATACACTTACGAAATTTTGCACACGTGTTTAGAAAGCCTTTATACAATGTGTAAGTAGGTATTTTCGAAACTTGATCAAACGAAAAGTGCGAATACTACACACAAAATTATCGACAAAAAAAAAACTTCTTTTAATTTTTTTCATCTTATTATTATTGAAACGGTCCAGTGTATTTTTTTTCAAAGTAAGTAGTCTCATTTGAAAACGTAAAACAGTTTATCTATCTTAAAGAAAAGAAACTACAACCATACCTTACGAAAAACCAAAAACCGGTTAAGTGCGTGTCGGACCCGCGCACTGAGGGTTCCGTGCCACCCTTAACTGAATTCAGGGTCCACTCACTTTCACTTAACGAAAACATCACAATATATTGCGACGGCAAAAATAACTTTGTTTTTCATAGTGTTTGTATGAAAGACAAAGTTATATTTGCGGTTGATAAAAATGTGCAATATCTCAAAAACTACTGGTTCGATCTCCTTCAAACTAATTTTCGTTGCAAGTTTTTGTTGAGATCTACATCATATATTTTTTTCAAAATTTTCACTTTCTTAGTTTAAAAGTTAGAGGGGGGGGGACGCCCATTTTACCACTTTGGAAGCGTCTATATCTCAAACCTTACACTTTTAGAAAAAATGGTTTTAGAAACCTCAACATCATTTTAAAGAACTATCCATAGACACCCCACACGCATATGTTTGAGTTAAAAAAATTTTTTAGGTTTTAGTTTCATGTATGGGAGCCCCCCCTTAAATATTATTTTTTCTTACTTTTTGTATCTGAATCGGAAAGCGGTAAACAAAATACACCTACCTACCAAGTTTCATCTATGTAATGCTTATAGTTTCAGAATAAAGTGGCTGTGACATACGGACGGACAGACAGACAGACAGACAGACAGACAGACAGACAGACAGACAGACAGACTTGACGAAACTATAAGGGTTCCGTTTTTTGCCATTCGGCTACGGAACCCTAAAAAATAAATTAAAACATTATGCAATTTGTGTAAAAAAGTTACTTCATTTAAATTTTGGGTCTAGTATCCGCACATTTCGTTAGATCAAGTTTCGAAAATACACATTGTAGATTGTAGATCAACATACTCATATAATTATCCAATTCTAAATATAGTGACCATTCAATACCTCCTTTTTAGGGTTCCGTAGCCGAATGGCAAAAACGGAACCCTTATAGTTTCGTCAAGTCTGTCTGTCTGTCTGTCCGTCCGTATGTCACAGCCACTTTATTCTGAAACTATTAGTATCACACCGCTGAAACTTGGTAGGTAGGTGTATCCTGTTTACCGCTTTCCGATCCAGGTACAAAAAATTAAAAAAATATATATTAAAGGGGGGGCTCCCATACATAAAACTAAAACAAAAAAAAAATACACAAACCTATACGTGTTGTCTATGGATAGGTCTTTCAAAATGACATTGAGGTTTCTTATACCATTTTTTCTAAAAGTCTAACGTTTGAGAGATGGACGCTTCCAAAGTGGTAAAATGGGCGTCCCCCCCCCTATCTAACTTTGGAAATAAGGAAGTGAAAATTTTGAAAAAAATATATGATGTAGATCTCGACAAAAACTTTCAACGAAAATTAGTTTGAGCGAAATCGAACTAGTAGTTTTTGAGATATAGCACATTTTTATTAACCGCAAATATAACTTTGTCTTTCATACAAACACTATGAAAAACAAAGTTATATTTGCGGTCAATATAATATTGTGGTATTTTGGCAATGTGGAAGTAAGAAAGAATCCCTAATTCAGTTAAAGTTGGCACGGAACCCTCCGTGCGCGAGTCCGACTCTCACATGGCCGGTTTTATTTGAAGTCGATAAAAAACGCAAAATAGGACACCACCCTTGCCTGTATGTGAAATGAACATTATTTAAAATGTCCATGGGGGTAATGAATGGGGAAGAAGCACGCCCAGAGTATTACTTTTCTCTATGAAGGAAAGGATTCTTAGGGCCAAAATGATGTTATGAACTAAGGTTTCATACTTAGATGTACATATTTTGCTGCCAAAATACATAACTTTTCTTGAGCTTTATGATCATCAAACGTCATAGCTATTATGTCATGCGATGAACTGTCAGTCCTAATGGTAAATTAATGCATTACCGATGAAATTGTTTCCTTAGTGCGCAAATGCATCTAAGTGATATTAGTAGCCCTACTTTACTTAATGACGGATAAAATGCAACTTTTAAGTAAAGCATTTCATTAAAACTGAGATAAACAGGAAACCTTTCATTGTGTTAGATCAACAACCTCTATATTAATATATAAGTCTATATGAAAGATACGTTAATAGACTAGTATTATAGTTGATAGATTAATTATTGATAAAAGTGATATATTGATGAAATGGCTGCTGTTATTCCGTTTTCAGCTTGAAGAGCTTAAAAACAGCACGGTCAAAAGATACGCATTGAATAACATCATCTTATTTTACCGAATAAGTAAATTGCACTTGTAAAAAGCAACTGTGTCAGACAAGGAATTGAACTCTGTGTCTTACGTTATCCGGGCGTATGCCTACACTACACCAATCGGCCAACAACACATTGGCCAACCTGTTGCATTTTGATCTTCGAGAGAGAAAGAGATTGCGAGATTGCTCACTCAACATCCGAAGGAAATATTTTTACAAAATATTTAACAATCGGTTAGAATGAAAGAAGACAATATATTACCTTAGTAAGGTATAATTACCTAGCCTAGGTATTCGATGCTTCTAAACACAAAACAAAACACCTAATTAAAGTACAGAGTTAAAACTTGTATAACATAATAAGCGATATAATACCAAACTAATAGTACTTACCTGATAGATTATTCCATCTTTATTATTTTGTTTACTACTGGAAATTTTACATAACATTTAGTTTTTTGTAATAGCATAAAACTAAACTACGTTACCTGTTCTAAAAATAAACATAACAGCGCTTCACTGGACAGAAATTACGTCAAGAGTATACTTAACTCTATTTTTAGCAACGAGACTATCAAAATAACAACAAAAAATACTAAGCAAAAAAATACTTATTTGTTTTTTAACCCAGTTTATTTTTGATATGGGTACCTAAACCTAAAGATAATGAATGGGTAGTGTGATCTAGCTGGATTAATGTAATAAGCATCTATTGTGCTGTACAAAAACCGCTGCTGGTAGATTTACCTATAGCATTACAAAAAAGTAGCTATTTAGTATTTTTCTTATAATCTGAACAACAGTATTCAAGGTGTAAAAAAAAGTGCGAGCCATATTCAAGGGGGTCAAAACCCCGTATTTAAGATAAAAAACCGGTTAAGTGCGTGTCGGACCCGCGCACTGAGGGTTCCGTGCCACCCTTAACTAAATTCAGGGTCCACTTACTTTCACTTAACGAAAACATCACAATATATTGCGACAGCAAAAAAAACTTTGTTTTTCATAGTGTTTGTATGAAATACAAAGTTATATTTGCGGTTGATAAAAATGTGCAATATCTCAAAAACTACTGGTTCGATCTCCTTCAAACCAATTTTCGTTGCAAGTTTTTGTTGAGATCTACATCATATATTTTTTTCAAAATTTTCACTTTCTTAGTTCAAAAGTTAGATGGGGGGACGCCCATTTTACCACTTTGGAAGCGTCTATATCTCAAACCTTACACTTTTAGAAAAAATGGTTTTAGAAACCTCAACATCATTTTAAAAGACCTATCCATAGACACCCCACGCGCATAGGTTTGAGTAAAAAAAAATTTTTAGGTTTTAGTTTCATGTATGGGAGCCCCCCCTTAAATATTATTTTTTCTAACTTTTTGTATCTGAATCGGAAAGCGGTGAACAAAATACACCTACCTACCAAGTTTCAGCTATGTGATGCTTATAGTTTCAGAATAAAGTGGCTGTGACATACGGACGGACAGACAGACAGACAGACAGACTTGACGAAACTATAAGGGTTCCGTTTTTTGCCATTCGGCTACGGAACCATAAAAAGAGTAGATAAGATTAAGTGTCCACGGATCCCTAAAATTCTTTACAGGGTAATAAATAATATAATAAATTAGGAGCCAATTTCAAGGAGGTGGTAAGAGTCGAGTCTAGAATACAGGAAAAGTAAAATAAAAAAACTTGTTTTTTTATTATAATTTTCTTTAAAAATATGTAAGTAAGTATCTCCTGTATTAATCTATTCTCGATTGATGACAACCACGCCCTTGAATTTGGCGCCTACTTTTTTAGGGTTTTTACACTTATAATATAACTAGCTTTTGCCCGCGACTTCGTTCGCGTGGACTTCAGGTTCGTCCCGTCTAGTCTAGTAATAAGTAAGAAATACGGTAACTAAGCACTGCAGAGCCCTAAATTGTAGCCTATATGTTATTCTGATGTATAAGCTATATTGTGGTAAAGTTTCATTCAAATCCATTCAGTAGTTTTTACGTGAAAGAGTAACAAACATCCATACATCCATACAAACTTTCGCCTTTATAATAGTAGTAGGATATACTTACTTATCTATACATATAAAAGGCTTTGTCCTGAATGACTGACTGACGGATCAACACACAGCCTAAACCGCTGATCGTAGAAACCTGAAACTTGGAAGGTGCGTTCTTTGTATGACGAAGGGATCCGATAAGAACGGATTTTTAGAAATTTCACCCCTAAGGGGTTGAAAAAGGGGTGCAAAGTTTGTATGGGAAAATGTGATTTCTTGGTCCGATCTACTTCAAATTTTGCATAAACATTCTTTAAAAATAATAACGAAAAATGTGTATCAAATTTTATTTAAATTTATCTTGTAACGGGGTTTAAAAGGGGTAGAAAGCTATTTTGGGGATGATTTGCTACAAAATTGATATCAATACTTCTTGATGCTTTTATGATTGAAATATTTTTTATTTCATTTTTGACAATCATTTTGACATATCTGAGACAGAATGTTTTGACACATGTTTGTTATTAATGTTGCTGTCTAGAAGAGATTTTATTCCTTAGAATAGTTAATAATATTGTTTTGTGTTTAAACAGGGTAGGTATCAAGCGGTATGTGTCCAGTGTAGATTGCAGATCGTTTGTTCATATTGTCGGTGGACATTCTACGCTGCTCCCGTGGTCGAAGGGTGTCCAATCTGCAACTTTTCTGCAAACTTTTCGTTGGGGGCCTATGTTTAGCAGTGGATGGCTTTTGGGTGTTGATGATGATGATGGCGTAGATCTTTACATAGATTTGTCCCTTTGAATTTACGATTTGAATTTAAGAAAGTATAGTATTCGCTATAACCATAAACAAAGCTCAAGTTCAAACTCTTAAAAGTTAGCGGGAGAAGACTTGAGGGAATTCACTTCTCCCACAGTCTGTATGTGGCATGATGCTGTGTAAGCGCAGAGAGTAGCCTGGTCTTATTAGTACCCGAAAGAAATATACGATTAACGAAAGGGCGAAGGAAGTATTTCTATATCGTTGTAAAATAAAAAGATAATATCCCCGTGTAAGTTTGACCATTAAAGACCGGGCTGCGTGTCATAAAATATAATCAATAAATAAATATGCGCCACACCAATGGTCTGGTTCTGTGGAATTATCTTCCTTGTGTTACGAAGTACCAGACAACGATTATGACGGGTGCGTCTCCCATAAATACTTAAATACATTATAACATCCATGATTTAGGTACAATGTCCGTGCTCATCACACAAACATTTCCCCCTTGCGAGATTCAAACCCTCGACGGCCAGCGTAATAGTCAGGCAGGAGCGCTAACCAATACACCAAACGCGTCGTCGAATATAACATTTATCTGTACGCATTTCTATGTATATATTTTAAAACTGGATGTTTTAGGTTTTTTTGTTTAAAGGCGCTAATCACAGGAACTTTTGGTAAGGGTATAGAATATGATAGATAGCTAATTTATCAGGGAAGGCTATAGAAGTAGTTTAATGCGTATAGGTATAGGCTTATAATTTTTCGCTACGATCTATGGGAACGGAGGTAAACTAAAACGCGCGTACGAAGTCGCGGGCGGGCCGCTAGTACTTATATATAATATTCGTATAAAAATGACTCAATTTTATAATAAACAACGTTCTCAGTTAGATGCTTAGACAAACGACGTGCCTTCTAACTGAGTTTACTTTGCGAATGAACAACATTAAGTTATATCCGCGAACTTGGCTGACACACGACACCAAAGTACTCTGTGCACGACACGACTATGTGTCTACTCTAGCTAGATGCTAGATTAAACAAAACTTTTTCAGAACAAGATTATGGTGGAACTCATTTGATACAGGTGAATGTGGTTATTGAACAAAAAAAAACCGGCCAAGTGCGAGTTGGACTCACGCATTGAGGGTTCCGTGCCAACTTTAACTGAATTAGGGATTCTTACTTCCACTTAGCCTAAATACCACAATATTTTGTTGACCGCAAACATAACTTTGTTTTTATAGTATTTGTATGAAAGAGAAAGTTATATTTGCGGTTAATAAAAAATACCGGTTAAGTGCGTGTCGGACCCGCGCACTGAGGGTTCCGTGCCACCCTTAACTGAATTCAGGGTCCACTTACTTTCACTTAACGAAAACATCACAATATATTGTGACAGCAAAAATAACTTTGTTTTTCATAGTGTTTGTATGAAAGACAAAGTTATATTTGCGGTTGATAAAAATGTGCAATATCTCAAAAACTACTGGTTCGATCTCCTTCAAACCAATTTTCGTTGCAAGTTTTTGTTGAGATCTACATCATATATTTTTTTCAAAATTTTCACTTTCTTAGTTCAAAAGTTAGATGGGGGTGGGACGCCCATTTTACCACTTTGGAAGCGACTATATCTCAAACCTTACACTTTTAGAAAAAATGGTTTTAGAAACCTCAACATCATTTTGAAAGACCTATCCATAGACACCCCACACGTATAGGTATGGGTAAAAAAATTTTTTTAGGGTTTAGTTTCATGTATGGGAGCCCCCCCTTAAATATCATTTTTTAAACTTTTAGTATATGAATCGGAAAGCGGTGCACAAGATACATCTACTTACCAAATTTCAGCTGTGTGATGCTAATAGTTTTAGAATAAAGTGGCTGTGACATACGGACGGACAGACACAGACAGACTTGACGAAACTATAAGGGTTCCGTTTTTGCCATTCGGCTACGGAACCCTAAAAACAATTTGTAACCATGAGGGTAGTTTACGTTTCCGTCAGTTTTGAGGTTTTCTTTCACTGTTTCCTTGCGATTTTTTTTTTCTTTCCTAATGGCAATCTGCGGCCTTCGCCTTGCCAGAGTCGAGTTTAAAACGGGGAAACGGGGAAAAAAGGAAATATTTGCGAAAAAGCGGATTTACAACAACAAGGATCAGGAAAGGAAAGGAATAACAAATAAAAATAGAATAAAATATTTAAATTTATAAACATGCGTGAGTCATACTAAATTTTTATATTATTGATTGAAATAAAAGATATTATACATTTATACACATCACTATTATTAGTATGTAATAAGGAGATGGTTGAGGAAGGAAATGGTATGCGTAACGATAATAATTCTGCAAGGAACAAGGTTCGATCATACCGTGAGCAAGAAAAGAAAATATGATTCAGGTCCTCTACGTCTTCACCACACTCGCATAGTTCATCATCAACAATTTTGAGTCTGGCAAGATGGGCGCGAGTGCAAGTATGGCCCAAACGCATTCTCGAAATTATTGATGTTTCAGTTTTGCTGAATTTCAATTTAAAGAACCATGGTTTGACAGGAATCTTCGGTTGTATTTTGAAATAGAATCTACCTTTGAGATTACTGGAATTCTCCCATTCTTTTTGCCACTCCTGGATGTAGTGTGCTTTAGGGATTGTTGCCAAGTCATGGCAGTAATTCAAATAAGGAAACGTGTCTCCACAATGCACAGCCTCATTTGCAAGCCTATCTGCTATTTCGTTGCCTTTAATATTTCTGTGGCTTGGAATCCACGCAAAATGTACTACGTACCCTTTTAATGCGCATTTACGAATTGCACTTCTGATTTGATACAAAACCGGATATTGTTTTGACTTAAAAGGATACTTTTCCAAAGCTTGTAAAGCGCTTTTAGAGTCAGTAAAAATAACAGATTTTGATAACCTCGCTAGTAAAATAGAACCGTTTTTCCCCCGAAGGGTAAAAAAACGGATATTTTGGGTCTAGCCAAGGCTTGACCCTCGGAGATTACACCTTACCTTTCATCAACGTATAAACGACCTAAATGCTCCATAGCACCTGCCCACGCGCGGCCATAGACTATGACAGGATATGGCGGCGCGGGGGCAGCGGGGGGAAGTACGTCTCTTGAGCCGCGAGGCGCTGCCGATATTCAGTGCCTGACCGAGGGGAACCAGAGGCGGCAAGGCCTGACTCGGGTCAAGCCTTGGCTAGACCCAAAATATCCGTTTTTTTACCCTTCGGGGGAAAAACGGTTCTATTTTAGGTCTGCCTTCGGCTTGACCCTCGGAGAAGTGTTTGGTTTCTGCCGGCTCAAGAAGCGCACTGTGATAGAAAGTGGAACTGAAGAGGTTTATAAGAAAAAAAAAAATTATTCAAGTACCCAGTTACACATAAGTTAAGAGATCCTTTAAAGTTAAAATTAAGGAGGTAACAACTATTCAGTAATGTCAGTAAAACATAAATAAAATGTTAACACTTACTGTCAGGTATTCACGAGTAAGTTTATCGACATGATCAAATAAATAACAGAACATCTCCTGAAGTTCCGGCTAGACTGCTGAAGGCTCAAGCTTATGCTTAGCTTATAGAGTGAGGCCGTACATTCAATAATCTATTTTAAACGATGCTCGAGTCTAGCCTGCAAGCACTGGCCTTAATGCTGAAGATGCATTCGAAGAACATTCCTCTTTTTATCATGCAACCAGCCTGACTAAAGTTGTCCAATCATGTCTTGGAATCGAAACCAGCCACTAGAAAAAGGAGTCCTCTGGGCTCCTTATCATATTTCTACTCAAGGAAAGTATTACAAGCAAGGCCACGAAACGTAAAAGTTAGGACAATATGTCGTCTTTGAAAGAGAAGGTTCGCCAACGCCCCAAGATCGCATACCGCCAATTTATGTATGTGTGCCCTTGGGGCAGGACCATAAGAAGCATAAAACTCGCGCTAGACTTTCTTAATAGCCTTTGTTTATTGGTCCCACTGATTATTGTTGAGACTTCAGAGTTGAAGCTATCTGAGCAGGCTGTACTAATGTGACCAGGTTTCTCAACCAGGTCTTCCGCTCCGGACCTTCCAGGCCTCCAGAATTAATTTGTCTACTTAAGGAGGCGGTCGACCTGTTGCTAAATCCATTAGGTGGTGATGAAGATTCCGTATTTCGAATGGTGCTGTCTTCGCTCTCGACTTGAGATTGGGTCTCTAGAAAACTTTGTCCCACCGAGGGACAATGAGAATGAAGTTTCCTGTTGCACAGTTCAGGTGGCTTAGTAGTCTCGGTATCAGTTGTTGATGGGGGAAAAACCCTAGCTAGATGGTAGTTCCAAGGACGACCAAAGGCGTTGATATAAAGTGCTTCTGGGTCCGTTAAGTCGTTGCTGCCATAGGGCACTACCGCTGCCGATGGCCTGGATGAGAAAAGGTCGATTTCAGGAATTTCTCACTTTTTGAACAGCATGTCTTTCACATTTTGTGAGAGACACCAATCTGGAGGTGCTTGATCCCTAGATAGATGGTCGGCAATCGCATTGAGGCGCCCCGGCAGTGTGGTTCCAAGGTGATGGTAGTGCATGACAGAGCTGTAGTAGTTCTCTGGTCATTTCAGGGAGCGGTTGAGACTTTGTCCCTCCTTCTTTTCTTATGTAAGCTGCGACCGTCCAATGCAGCCTGTCGGTCTGCAGCTGGATTAGATGATTTTAGAGACGCTGCGTTGGTCTTTATAGAACACAATACAGCACAAAGCTCCTTTCGATTGGAGTGCCAATTAAATTGGTCCACGTTCCATTGCTGCGAAAACTGTCTGTCGTTGAGAACTGCTCCTCAACCCCAATCGGACGCGTCGGTTATTAGAAATGACCTGTTTCCCGTCAGCCAAATCTTTGTATCCAGATCAATGTTGTCTAACCACCAGAGAAGATCGTCTAACGCTCTTTGAGGTATCTTGTAGTTTTTCTTTGAAAACTGAGGTATGCCATTGCTGGCAATTCGGATTCTTCGATAATGGAGGCGACCGAGATGGACCACAAATGAAGCAAAATTCAGTCTTCCTATTAATGATTTCGCCTTAATCCAATTCCATCCAGACATCCTTATGTAGGGATTTTTTGATGTGGTGATGGATTCTGTTTAACTTCTCGGAGGACAGATGTTTCAGAATCCTCTTGGCATCCCAAAATATACCCAAGTATTCTAGCCTTTGAGTCGGAGAAGCTGAAGTCTTTTCAATGTTTACGACGAAGCCTAAGTTCCAAAGGAGACAGATCGTTCGTTTCGCCTGTTGTTTTAGGAGGACTGGGTCTTGGTTGGCTAGTAGGAAATCGTCTAGGAAGACGACTACTCTGATCCCTTCTGCTCTTAGTAACTCCGCTATCCAGTTTGTGATTCGAGAAAATACTAAGGGCCCCCCTTAGTATTTTCTTAGTGTTGCAATTCCGAATGAAAGGCATGTCATGTTACAAATATGATTTTTGTTGCAAAACGCTAGAAAGCGTCTGTGGTTTTCCTGGACAGGGACATGAAAGTAAGCGTTTTTTAATTTGACTTACATCAGGTTGTAATTTTCCTGAACAAAATTAGGAATGTGTCCTTGGGTTATCAGACGAAATGGTTTTTGGTTTCAAAGACTCGTTCAGCCTTTAAAGGTTCAACACCTTCCGGTCTTTTCGTTCCATTTTCTTTCCGGATTAGGATGACTGAGGATATGAAGCCTGACAGAAAGGTGCATTTTTGAACAGATCCATCATGCAGCATCTTTTCTATTGCTCTGTCCATGTCTGGAGAGATTTTGGTTTGCAGCTTCGCGGATAGTGAGCCCGAAAGCTTTATAAGCTGTGGAACTGCCACGAATGGAATTCGGTAGCCTTTTATTGTATCCATTATGTACTAAGGTGCCCCTTTTTCTTGCCATTTTGCGTAATTTCATGACTGACCTGCTTGAAAATTCAGATAGTAAGAATTGTCACCCATTTGGTTTCGAAGTGAAGGCTAGCTTTTATTTTGGTTTCTATTTGAAACATTCTTCTTTCGGATTGGTAATCTGTTGTTTTTCCCGTCTAGAGGATACTGGCGTTGAAGTCTAGACGCCTTTTGATTACGTAAGATCTGTTGTAGGAGCAACTCTATGTTTGATGAACGATGAGAGAGCTCTGCCACAGTTTTGCGTGGCTTCAAGCCTTCTCAGCTTTGCCCGATCTCTTAAAATAGATGAGGTCTTTCTCTTTCTTCCTCTGACATTCTCCTTCTCTCTTAAAGCCGTGTTGATTGATTCTCTTGAAATAATTGGGTCTTTCATAATAATATACTCTATAGCTTTGTTAAATAATTCGTATTGAATTGCGGTGCCTCGTATTCTCGTTCCGGTCGTCACTGGATGGATTATCAAGGCCCTTGTAAAGGGCCAATCAAGCAGTTTCAGCTTTAGATTCTGGTAAGCTTTTTCTGATAAGTATACCGCCTCCGGTTGCATGATTAGGACTAAGTCCAGCATTGGAAGCGCAAATTGAAGTCTGTTTAAGCTAACTGCGTCTAATTCAAGATCCTCCTTAGGGAGATTGATCACTTTCTAATTCCTCCAATGTAGCGTTATCGTTGTCAGCTCTCTTTGCTGTGGCTTTCGCTAGCTGGCCTAGCAGTACCTATGAAATTTTCTCCCATCGCCATCCCTGTAGAAGAACAGGTTGAGATGACTAACAGGACTTGGGACTAGATTATAACGATAATCTGACAGTGTGTTCCGTTCGACGATCCCAAGATTTATTTAACTATGAGCCCAAGTTGAGACATCCGACGGCCCAGTTGTATCCGACCGACGGCCCAATAGTGTCCGTCCGGCGGCCACCAGGCTCAGGGCTAGCCAACAGTCGATTTAGTCTGTCTATAGATTTTGGTCTGTCCGAAGGCCCAAAATCGTCCCACCTCACAAGTTGGGGTCGTTTGACGGTCCCATAGTATCCGTCTCACTATCCTGTAGTGCCGTCTGGAGGTCTGGCTTAAGGTTTTCTAGCCGCAGGTTTCGACTGCCTTAAGGCCCCTACCCGACAGTTGGAGTTGGGGTGTCTAACGGCTCTAATATGTCCGACCGACGGCTCGGAGCTGGAGGCCATCTCACAGCCCTGAGTTCGAGGCCATCCGTAGTAGCCAAAATTCAAAGTAGTCTTGAGTTGGGGGTCGGTTTCGTTATTATAAGGCTCCTATTAGAGGCCGTCCGAAGAAAACAATATTCGAAGTCGTCCCCCACGCCTCGAATATAGTCAGTCATCCGATGGCTCCGAGTTGGAGGCCGTCTGGCGACGGCTCCTAGTTGGAGACTGACCGATAGCTCCAAGTTGGAGGCCGTCCCATGGTTCCGACTTGGGGGTCCGTTCAGAGGCTCTGACTTAGAGGCCGTCCGATGGCACCAGTATTCGACATATGTTCATCAGACGGCTCTGAGTTGGAGGCCGTCCGACGTCTGGAGGCTGGCCGACCAGCTCCAAGTTCGAGACCGTCCCATGGTCCCGAGTTGAGGGTCCGTTCGGAGGCTCTGAGACAGAGGCCGCCCGAAGGCACCAAGCTTTAAAGTCGTCTGAGCGGCTCAGATATGTTCGCCCGACGGCTCCGAGTTGTGGGCCGTCCGACGACGGCTTCTAGTTGAAGGCCGTACTTCGGCTCCTAGTTGGAGTCTGTTCGAAGGCTCTAGGTTAGAGGCCGTCCGAAGGCTCCAGAATTTGGGCCGTTTTACTGGTGGCTCCGATTTGTCCTGACTGTTTTGTGCCAGCCAGGGCTAAACAAGACCAGTTAGAACGATTGGGTTTCCATCGGCCGTGGAGTGGAATCTGATGACCGAAATCAGGTTTACGGCAGGTCATAACTAAAGCCCGTTGCCATAATGGAAGGTACGCTAGCCGTGAAAACATGGCGTCCTACGGTCGCGTCCTTAGTTTCAATTATAACCTATCACACAAGGTAAATACAATAAAAACAAAACACTCGGATTGAGCTCCGAACTACGAGATGATTTATGAAAATCATCCTAACTGCAAATGTGATAATTAAGATAGGTAATTAATTAACGACACAATTAAAGGATCTCAAAATTAATTGGGTACTTACCTGAGGGTGTACGCCAATTTACAATAATATCGAGCCAACTTAAAGTTCGGCTCTCGAACAGTAACACTGTTAGACATTATAAAAATTATCGAAATTTATGGAGCACTAGGTGTTCACACGCGATCAAAGAAAAGCGCACTGAATATCGCCAGCGCCTCGCGGCTCAAGAGACGTACTTCCCCCCGCTGCCCCCGCGCCGCCATATCCTGTCATAGTCTATGGCCGCGCGTGGGCAGGTGCTATGGAGCATTTAGGTCGTTTATACGTTGATGAAAGGTAAGGTGTAATCTCCGAGGGTCAAGCCGAAGGCAGACCTAAAATATACTGTACTGCTTTCAAAAGACCTAAACATTCACCAGTGAACACTGTTGCTTCGGGAGGAGCTTTAACTTTTTGTACAATCTTATATTGAGAATGATATACTCCGATTCCAGCACAGGTGAATTCATCATGTTTAGAAGCATCAGTGTTGTTGGGATTTGTAAACCAAACAGTTTCTTATCTGAACATGATTACTTACTAGACCTGTCACCAGGTGGCATTCGTAATTCCGTCTATTGTTTTATGGTGTGTTGTCATGTAGATTTTGCTATGTAAATATATATCCTTAATTTTGCCTTCAATCCTGGTTTCTTTTGCTCATAACCCATCAGGTTATGGGCCCAGGATACGTGAGAAACGTGCGCGTGTAGATATCTGCTGAAATTAATGTATAACTAAAAATGGCACAAAATACGAAAACGGTTCAAGATGGTGTCGGTGCACTTGGGTCTTCGTCGTCTTCAGGGATGAGTTCTGGCATTTCAGTAAATTTTGAGAAACTGAGTGGCATTTCCAATTATGGGAATTGGAAGGGTCAGAGTGTATCCTTAAAGTTTTTGATGCGGATGTATCTTATACATGAAGACCTATGGGACTGCATAGAAGAGTTCGCACCGGGCGTACCCAAGGATGCCGATGAGCGCAGACAGCAGAGAGCACTTGCAAAGATTTGCTTGATGGTGCAACCGTCATCATTCTCACATGTGAGGAATGCTAGCTCTGGGCATCAGGCGTGGAAGAACTTAAAATTAGCTTACGAAGATAAAGGACTATGCAGGCGGCTTGGACTGTTACGTACATTGTTTGGATTGAAGTTGGAGCAATTTGAAAACATGGATGAGTATCTCTTGAAGATCACAGATTTAGATCAACAACTAAGAGACATCAACGCACCATTAGACGACGATTTTTTATTAGTATTGATGCTAAGTGGACTGCCAGTAGATTATGATCCACTGATAATGGCATTAGAAAATTCGAACATCAAATTAAGTAGTGAAATTGTGAAAGGTAAGCTCTTGCAAGAAAATATGCGCAGAGATTTTGACAAGCGTGATGAGAATGCAATGTTTACAAATCGGTCTTTGAAAAATCATGCTAATTATTCTACACAAGTGAAGTGCTTTGTATGTAAAAAGCTGGGCCATTATGCGAGAAATTGTCCAAATAAGAGAAATAAAAGCGAGGAGAAAAAAGAGAGTGAGGACAAATCGGAAAAGGCATCGAATGGTACATTATTGACTGCCTTAGCTATTGACATTAATTCCAATGCTTGGTATGTGGACTCCGGAGCGACTTGTCACATGACAAATAACAAATGTCTACTAGACAACTTTATAAAGGAAGCACCAAAGATGGTGACAGTAGCAAATAAACAAACAATTCGAAGCGAAGGACGTGGTGATGTGCAATTGGTACTCAAAGGGCATAGTCAACCTACGAAAATAACTGACGTTATATATGTACCAGAATTATCGACCAATTTGATTTCTGTTCCGAAAATGACAGAAAAGGGTCTGGAGGTACATTTTGACAAGCAACGATGCAGTGTGTATTGTGGTAAATACATAGTTGCTGGAGCTACGAACATCAATGGCGTTTATCAACTAGACACAGAAGGTCAACATCTTTCAGAGAGAGATTCGGAGATCGCTGCTACGTGTAAACCGACAGTGACGGACAGTGCGCACGGCGCCGGTGAGGCGCAGCGCGAGGTGGCGGGCACGAGCACGGCACAACTGTCTACTCAAGAACTATGGCATCGTAGGTTAGGGCATTTAAATAAGCGCAGCATGGATTTGCTCAGTAAAGGTATGGCTAACGGGATTATTTATACTAGGAATGAATATACTCCTTGTGTAGCTTGTATTAAAGGCAAACAATGTAGATTACCTTTTCCTAAGCAATCTTATAATAGAGCAACAGAGAGGCTAGGTCTTATACATTCAGATCTTTGTGGACCAATGTCCGTACCTTCATTCAGTGGTGCTAAATATCTTTTAACTTTTATAGATGATTTTACTAGGATGACATTTGGTTATTTTATAAAAACTAAAGATGAGGTTTTTTTCAATATTTAAACAGTTTAAGAGTATGGTAGAAAAACAAACCGGTTTAAGTATAAAAACTCTGAGAACAGATAACGGTCGTGAATATGTGAATAACCAGTTCCAGATGTTTCTGAGAGAGCATGGCATCGAGCACCAGACAAGTGTACCTTACTCGCCGCAGCAGAATGGCGTGGCGGAGAGGGCCAACCGCACGATTATGGAGGCGGCGCGATGCATGTTGGAGGATGCCGGTATGGACCGGAGGTTCTGGGCGGAGGCGGTAAACACGGCAATATTTATTAAAAACAAGTCACCCACTAAAGCAGTAAGAGGTTTTACACCAGAAGAGAAATGGACGGGTAAGAAAGTTAATTTACATTACTTAAAAGTTTTTGGCTGTATTGGTTATGTGATGATTCCTGATGAGAGACGCAGAAAACTAGATGCAAAAAGTAAAATGTACGTTTTTGTAGGATATTGTAATGAGTCGAAAGGGTACAGATTAATAGATCCAGGTAATCCCTCAAAGTGCGTTAAATCCAGAGATGTGCAATTTTTGGAAGACCAAATGTATTATAAAAATTTGAGGGTAAGTAAAAACAGTACTGATTGTTCCATAAATTTCACTAATAATGAAGTACCTGTGACGAGTGGAAATGAGCCAAGCAATATACATGATCAGTCAATTGCAGAAATTTCTGACCCAAGCTATCATGATTCCGGCTTTGAAGATGATCCCAATGATGTCACATGGACTCCAGCAATGGCTTCAGACTCAGGTTCGAGTGATTATGAGGAAGTGGGCTGCGCGGTTGTTGCCATGATGACAGATGGTTGCAGTGATGAACCGAGAACTATTCATGAAGCGCTATCAGGACCTGAAAAAGATCATTGGAAGGAAGCCATTGAAGATGAGTACAAATCATTTGAAAAGAATAAAGCTTGGAACCTGGCATTATTGCCTGAAGGGAAGAATGCTGTAAAATGTAAGTGGATATTTAAGAAAAAGTTGGGATCAGAGGGGCAGTTACTTCGTTACAAAGCTCGTCTCGTTGCTAAGGGATTTACTCAAGAATACGGTATAGACTACCAAGAGACGTATTTACCTGTGGTGAGATATTCTACAATACGCACGTTACTAGCTGTGGCTGTCAATTTAGATATGCAAATAGATCACATGGACGTAAAAACTGCTTTTTTGAACGGTGATCTGAGTGAAACCGTGTACATGGAACAGCCAGATGGATATAAAGTAGCAGGAAAGGAAAACTATGTTTTTAAATTAAATAAAGCAGTATATGGATTGAAGCAAGCATCGAAAGCATGGTATGATAAAATAGACAAAGCTTTGTTAAGTCTTGATTTCAGAAAGTCACTTAGTGAACCTTGTGTCTATATTAAGTCAGACAGTAGTGGAAACCTTGTCATTTTGGCACTGTATGTTGATGACATTTTAATTTTTAGTAAGGATACACCGCTGAAAAACAAATTAAAGGAAGATTTGATGCGAATATTTGAAATGAAAGACCTTGGCAGAGCTACACATGTACTGGGAATGCGTTTAAATCAAGATCAAAACAGAATTACTCTTGACCAAAACAGATATATTAAGAAAGTTCTAGAGCAATTTAATATGATTGATTGTAATCCTGTGAATACACCATTAGAGTGTGGTATAAAACTTGAAAAAGGTGAGGTGATTAGTCACGATTCAAAATACAGGAGTCTTATGGGGTGTATTATAAACATTGCGATATGTACGAGGCCAGACATTGCTCATGCGGCGAGTTTATTGAGCCAGTTTAATAATTGTCCGACAGAAACACACTGGAAGGCGGCAAAACGGATTTTGAGATACTTAAAAGGGACTGCAGAATATCACTTACTATACGAGAAGTCTGAGTTATCTGTCACAGGATATGTTGATGCAGATTGGGCTTCAGATCAACTAGATAGGCGTTCTTACACAGGTTACATATTCAAAGTAGGTAGCTCAGTAGTGTCGTGGGAGAGCCGCAAGCAGAGGACGGTGGCGCTTTCCAGCACCGAAGCTGAGTATATGGCTCTTTGTGAGGGGGCTAAAGAGGCTAAATTTGTTAGGAGCTTTTTGAGTGAATGTTTAGGTAAACTACTTTCAGTGACTTTGTATAACGATAATCAGTCGGCTCAAAAAATGTGTAACAGCCAAGTGAATCATAGTAGGAGCAAGCACATTGATATAAGGCATCACTTTGTGCGACAAATGGTAAATGAGAATATTATAAAGATAGAATATTTATGTACTGAGCAAATGCCTGCTGATGTGTTAACCAAGCCGTTAAGTAAAGATAAACATTTTAACTGTATGTCCAACTTTGGACTGAAGACAGGTTAAGTTAATTAGTTATTGTATACTTGTTAAGTTATTTAATTAAATTGTTTTTTTTTTGTAATTGTCTAGTAGCTAGAGTTAATTTTAAACTGTTTAGTTTAAGGGTAGGTGTTGGGATTTGTAAACCAAACAGTTTCTTATCTGAACATGATTACTTACTAGACCTGTCACCAGGTGGCATTCGTAATTCCGTCTATTGTTTTATGGTGTGTTGTCATGTAGATTTTGCTATGTAAATATATATCCTTAATTTTGCCTTCAATCCTGGTTTCTTTTGCTCATAACCCATCAAGTGTATATGTGATGAAAGTCATTAAAATCTGTCTCTACGATTAAGTGGAAACTTGTTGCAGCATTTAAGTCATCTTTATCAATGGGAAGGTATCGAATTGTAAGTGGATTTAGTAAGGCATCAAGATCACATTTAAATAGTGGTAAGTAATTAGATCGATGTGTTACAGAACTGAGTGAAGTAAATTTTCTGAAGCTAATTATTAAACAGGGAAGTGATTTATGCGTCCAATAACTAGAGTTTGGAATTAAATTTGATAAAGTTTGGAGTTTTTCAATTAATGGATGGTTAGAGAATTGCAAAGCATGATATAAGAATTTGTCTGATTGTAATTGTCTGCGCAATTTTAGTGGCGGATCACAACATTCTACCTGAAGTGCATTTATAGGGCTAGATTTCATAGCTCCTGTAATTATGCGTAACGCTTTAGATTGAATACGGTCTAGTTCTTTGAAACTAGTCACACTTCCAGGTTCCAAAAGAAAGGTTCCATAATCTAAAACAGATCTTATGAGAGCATTGTATACCAGTTTCATAGAAAATGGATGAGCGCCCCACCACACTCCAGACAAACATCTGAGCATGTTCAATTGGCGTTCACACTTACTTACAATGTATTCGCAGTGTTGGTTACCAGTAAGTTTACTATCTAGAACCACGCCTAGAAATTTGAATTCAGTTTTTATGGGAATAGGAGTATCATTATACATCAATCGAATGGTTGGTGGAGATTTAATTCTGGTGAAAAAGACTGCAGCACTTTTTGGTGCAGATATTTCTAAACCATTCTGATTCATCCATTGTTTCAAAGAAACTAATGCAGATGTCATAATGTTGCAGGCAACTTCTGCAGATTTATGAGTAGTATACAATAGAAGGTCATCAGCATACTGTAAAATTTTTAAGTTATTGTTAGCAAACTGATCTAAATCGTAAGTATATACACTGTATAACAAGGGGCTGAGGACAGATCCTTGTGGAATACCTTTCCACACACTTCGTATTTCTACAGTTTCAGCACCAGAAAGACATATGGATCTATTATACAGGATATTTAATATAAAGTTTAATAAAATCTTTGGAACCTGGAGGGCAATAAGTTTCGTTTTTAAAATGTCTAAAAGTACACTTTCGTAAGCTGCCGAAACGTCTAAAAAGGTTGCTAATACGGATTTGTTAACAGAGAAAGCTAAACGGATATCTGAAACCAAAAGGCTAATGTTATCTAATGTGCATTTACCCTTTCTAAAACCGTACTGACTGTCTGCCAAAAAACCGTTACTTTCTAAGTGCCATTCTAGGCGATTTTTAATTAAATGTTCAGCAAGTTTGATTAGAACAGACGACAAAGCAATTGGACGAAAGGCAGACGCATCAGTAGGGGATTTATTGGGTTTTAATAATGGCAACACTGTTTGTGTTTTCCACGCTGACGGAATATTACCCGAAAACATCATATTGTTTACAATATCCAAGTAATAATTTAAAATACAGTCGGATACATTATTAAAGAATAAATATGGTATTCCATCAGCGCCAGGAGATGAGTTTTTTACATTTGAGAGAATTCCTTTTAATTCATAGAGGGAAAAAGGTGAATCCAAATTTGAGAGGTTATGTGTGGAGATAGAAGGAACAGTTTTTAAAGTAAGGGGTGTTTCAATTATATTTTGAGGGACCCATGGAGGTGCAAGTTTATCCATAAAATCTTCTGCCAGAGTAGACGGAATGACTGGACTAGAGACATCACTAAAAGCGGATTTAAATCTCTTAATACTGCGCCATACTACAGATGGTGGAGTATTAGGAGAAATTGATTGGCAAAAGTTTTTCCAGCTATCAGATTTCTTTTTTTTAAGGAGTTTGCTAGTTTCTCTACCAGTTGCTATAACTAAGTCAAAGTTTGCCTCACTCATGTTAAATTTATACTGTCTTTCAACTTCCTTTCTCCGTTTCACAGCTTCCGTGCACTCAGCATCCCACCATGGTGGGGAGGGGATTTTACTACTTGTTTTGTTTTTCACTGGAAACACCTCATTTGCTGCCTTAATAAGAATGTCTGCCAGGGCATTAGCACATACTTCCTCGCTACACTCTGATAAATCTGGTAAGAAAGAAGCATTACTTTCTACACACATTCTATATTTTTCCCAATGATCACTTGTATTATCTGGAAGTTTATGTTTTAATTTAGAAGTGTGTTTCAGGGCGACTGGCTTGCTGAATGGAAGTGAAATAAGTATTGGGAAATGATCACTTCCATGCGAGGATGAAAGTATGTCCCAAGACAAAGAAGCAGCTAACACTGGTGAGCAAATGGAGAGATCAACTGCACTTATAATCTGTCCTGGTGATGTGCGGCGAGTGGGGGAACCATTATTTAAGACACAAAGGTTATGATTTTCAATAATATCAAGAAGAGCTTCCCCATAACTATTATTTTCTGAACTACCCCAGGCGATGTGATGTGCATTAAAATCTCCTAGTATTAAAAATGGTCTAGGAAGTGAAGAAATTATTTGCCCAACATTGTCAATAATAGTTATGGAAGGATGAGGGATATATACAGAAGCTATACACATATTATTTACATTACAGGCAACAATAGTAAAACCATTTTTATTATGTACAGGTAAATTTACAGGGGAGAAAGGTACAGAATTTCTGATGAGTAAGGCCACACCACCATACCCATCAGGCCTGTCCTCTCTGATGGTGTGGTAGTTTTTTATTTTTAAAACACTGCATGGTTTGAGCCAGGTCTCTGACAAAGCAGAGACCAATGGCTCGTGGTCATTAAGCAAGTTTATCAACTCGCTCTGTTTGCTAGTTACACTTCGACAATTCCACTGAAGAACTTTCGCTTGCGCCATTTTGTATAATTTGTTGAAGTATTGTATTTAAAGGGGCAACGTTGGACGGTGAACTATTACTGAATTGTGATAACAAATTGATTAGTAACATAATTAAATCTGTAATCTGTTTGGACATTGGAATTAGCCTCAGTTTTATTCTGTAAGGCACATCCATTACTTGGAGATGGAATATTATATTCATTAATAATTTCTTGGTGCGCTTGTTTATCATAACCTTTACTAGGTGGTGGGGGGGTACGTGGCTTTAGAAAAACTGTCTTTTTATAAGAGTTAGATGAGGGATGATGAGTAACTTTATTTACATATAAGTTATTTTCTTTTGGTTTATTTACAGGGCCGGTTGAGACCACATCTGCAAAAGATTTGGATACTGGAGGGTGCAATTTGGATGCTTCTGCATAAGAAACACTATTGTTGGCCATATAAAGTTTAATTTGTTTTTGTCTTGCAAGTTCTGGACACACTTTACTAGTGGCAAAATGAGCACCAGTGCACAAGCAGCAGTAACCATTGTCTTCATCCAAGTTGCAGGAATCTCCAGAATGATCATGACCACACTTAAAACAGCGCGGTTTTGACCTACACTGGACCTTGGTATGGCCAAATCGGCAACAGTTGTAACATTGTATTGTTGGGTAAATATACAATTCTACACTCAAAGAGTTATAGCAAACAAAAATACGTTTGGGTAATATTTGACCATCAAAAGTCAAAACAACTGATTGTGATGGTTTCCATACACTTGTGCCATTAATAAATGTTTTGTAATTAAGCCGACGGACTTTTAATATTCCTCCACAACCTATTGGTACATTAATATTTGCAATGATTTCTTCAGGAGACCATTCAGCTGGTATTCCTCGTACAATCCCCATTCGTGTCACATTAAAAGTAGGAATAAAAGCTTTTAAGTTATCAGCCTGTAGACTATTGTGGTTGATGAATGAATTTGCATCTAAGTAGTTTGAAAAAGATAGAGCTATTTTATTCCTACCAATCTGTTTCACGCTGCCATCTATTATATTTTTAATAGCATTTCTCTTCAAAAATTTACCAAACGAGACTGAGTGCATTGAGGAGCCGTCATTGGGAGATAGTTGATTTCTTTGTACGTGGATGATGTATGGCGAAGCATCAGTTTCATTATACACTTTTCTACTTAAATCAAGGGTTGCAGAAGGATGGGAGTCATTTTCAACATTTGGTTTAGCAGGTTCGTTTTTCTTACTACTTTTGTTTGTGGGACTAGAAATGGATTCAGTAGGTGAGAGTGTTGAGTCGCAGGTACAGTCATGCTCGTTAGTATCAGATCCACGATGTTTTCGTTTACATTTGCTGCAGTGCTTACACTTACGAACACGGGATCGTTTGCGACCCTGTGATGCGGGGGCGCCATCCGTGTCCATTGCAGAACCATTAGAAATAGGCACTGTCGGGCCAGGTACTACTGGGTCACTAGAAATAGGCACCATCGGGCCTAGTACTAGATCTCCAGAAACAGGAACTATCGCGTCTAGTATATTACTATTTGATTGCGCTGGAATTGTCACAAATTCGCCCGCCGTAGGGGGAGCCTCCCCAGGATCGGGGGGCTCATTCATTTTTACAAAGTAAAAGTACTGAACTTACCCAAATACAGCAATTCAATACACTTTATGGATAGATATATACACTAACTACAATATAATAAGACAAAAAGACCTCTCCTGATCACTCAATAACTAAATTATTAAAATTAAAACTAAGAGAAACAAAAAACACGCCCGTCAAGTTGAACGTTTCCCGCGCTTTTTTCCTTGCGATTTTTATTGTCTGTCCGTGCGCTTCCATCTAGTGACGTAAAATTAACTGCTTAATTAAACTATTCCCCACTAGATGACAGCATTTTGCAGTATGATATGATTAATGATTAAACGAACTTACCTGTACGTGAAGTTCTATCATAATTATACGAAGTATTCGTCCGAAGATATTAGTATTATACACATGTAGTATCGCTTGCACTTATCACCACATAGCACAAATTTTAGAGCTAGATAAAAATAAATTACAGGTAAAAAATGTTTTTTCCGGATTATATTTTTAAAAATAAAATAGAATCAATATCCGTATCCTGTAAAAAGAATTAAATAAATTAAGAACACTTCCGTTCCGTCACTTCCTCCACGCCATTGCTTTTGAAGCCTTCATTTAGTTTAGCGATAATAATATGATGATATTTCCTAGAGATGGGTTTTTGTCAACACAAAAAGTATGCATCGGGTGGGTGGGACTTTCTACTAATATCTTCGGACGAATACTTCGTATAATTATGATAGAACTTCACGTACAGGTAAGTTCGTTTAATCATTAATTATACTTCAGTATTCGTCCTCGATATTAGTATTATACACATGTAGATGTTTAGAGCATGAAAGAAGGAAATATTATCTATGAGTAAGTACTTGATCAATTCTTTCAAAGAATCATATTAAACAAATAAGTTACTTATGATAGTATGATTATCAATCATTAAGCAAGAATTATTTATCAGGTTAACAACAAGGAACTAGCAAAATCAGAACAAAATGTACTGTCTACAGTAACTATTTTATAATAGTTATACTACTACGGGTTTATACCCGTGCGAGGGTATTTTGGAGTTGCTCAACCAAGTTACTAATACAGGTTGACATTAATATCGGCTGTGGACGTCGAGGCATGATGCCTAGGGCTGTGCGCGGATATGTCAACTCCACTAGTCCGCAAAGTCACATTGATATACGGTTTTCTAATCAGAAGACAATAAGTTATCAGATTTTCTTAAAGGTTCATTTTGGAATTGTAAACGCATGAGACGCGCCTAGGAAGCAATAAGTAGTTAAGCCCGTTATTTGAATAAGAATCGGGTTATCAGAAAAATATACATATTTCTAAAATTATTTGTAAAAGAAAACACTCTTAGTAAGTACAAGTAAGTAAGTACGAGTTGTAACAAAAAACTATGAGACGATCATTTTTTACCCATTTGTTCTAATGAGATCACGATTGAATAGTTGATCCAGATAGTCTACTGAATAAAATATTCAAGTAACATTATGTTTTCATAAATTAGTGCGCAGCCTATAAACTCCTTTACAACATCCTGAAAAGAACTTCATTTTCAAAATCTTGAAAACCAAATTGAAAGCAATAAAACTGCCTTTTTATAATGCCATACTGAAATCCTTTGTTTATGGTTAGGTTATGTTAGTTTAGTAAGGTAATCTGAAATCAACTTAGTAATTGTTCTATAGAAATCAATAGATATTGTTAGTTTTGCAATAACAATACCATCTTTTGATACAAATATCATACTGAAATGCTGTAACATGTTGTTGTACATATTAACCATTTCAATGTCTGTTATTACAACTTCTTGCAGGTTTTATGAAGTGAGGATACCAATGTTATAAATGGCCAGTTCGGCACAATTTACTGAAGAAAAATCATTATTTTATACCTATTACAGATTTCAGTCTTTACATCTAGACAAAAAAGGGATAATGGTGTTACAGTAATTACCTACTGGCATCAAGTGAACTACGCTTAGTATCTGCCAGCAGTGTCGATAGAAAAAACAGAACATGACATGAATAACCTGATTATTGCTTCTGCTGTAATCATATAAATGTTATTCTTACACTTTTGAATAAACAAGCAACTGAAAAGTTAGTTGTAAATTTTTCACAACTAATAGATGTATTAACGACAAATTCGTCCGCGTCCAATCACCACGACGCATATTTGGCGCATTTTTAATAATATTAGAAAATACGGGTACAAAATTAACAAAAAACACACACTGTAACCCTGTATCAAATACACTAGGATTTTGATGATGGATCAGTCATTCAGGGAATGAGCGCTGGGTGAGTGAGTGATAAATTAAACACTAAGGGATCGCCGGTAGCATTTACAAAAGAATGACAAAATAATGTTGATAAACACATTCGTGAGGGTTAGTTTCTTTTCATATCCGGGTGACATCGCGTCACTAATTCCTATAAAACAGTGTTATAAACATATTTTATATTTATCAGAATTGCAAATATTTGTAGAAATGAAAATGTGGGTATTATTGTTTACTTCTCGCAAGTTTTATGCAGCTATCACTATGTTACCTACCTAATGAAAGTATTTCTAAATTATGCGGTAAATATTCCAGCTCCAAAAAATTCCAAATGATAACATATTGTTTCTAGTTGTAATCACTGAGCGCTTGCTGACCCGTTCTCACAGGCCGCGCCCTACCCCGTTGTTGAGGCGTCAGAATAATCTCACAACCATAGTAATACAGCTAATTTTCTGGATAGAATTTATGAATAACATCTAACCACCAATAACATTGGATAAGATATAAATCGGTATAATATTCATATGACGATCATAAGCATCATAGTCTTTTAAATTGACATGTACGTTTTAGTTCATGGTCAAATCCAGCCTAAAACAAAAACAAACTATGCAGATTTTTCATGTTTTTAAACAAAAAAAAAAAAGGAAAAAATGAGCAAAGCTAAAAAATAATTTAACTTGATGCTCTTCCGTTTGTCTGTAGTATGCATGCAGCATGTCAATGTTTAGAATTAAAAGGAAAAGTTTATATATTGAACCTTGGAAAGATGTGTAGCTTTTTTGAATAAGTCTAGATATCCTTATACTTAAGCATTGTGTTACTTATTTTTGATGTCTTTATTGTATTCCAAATAAATACATACATGTAGCCTAAATAGTAAAAAAGCATACAAAACCACAGTTTTAATTTGAGTCTACCTTGGTTAATAATATCAAAATATTATGGTGAATTGCACCGAACATCCTAACAGTAATATTTTATATCTAAAACTCTTGCAAAATTAATTATCTTCTCTATTTAACCAAAATATTCCTGTAAAAAACAACTGAATTGTTGTTGTAAAAAGTTAGAAAGTCTTAGGATAAAAAAAAATCTTAAGGAAAATTGTAAAAAATCTACAATAATTCCTTTCCTTTACAAAACACGTAATATTGTATTACAGAACATAATCTGTCACGACAAGGTTAGTAAAGTATTTGATGGTTAATGGTTATAAAGCAATGTTTTGAAGTTAATTTACACTGTACCGACTATACCAGATATAATCTGTTTTTAGAGGTTAAATTGTGTTTTTTCTTTACTCTTTCTAATGATGTCAAATCAAATTAATTTGAAAAATAATAAGCTCGACGTGTTCGAAAGAAGATTGAAGATCACGCTCTGTATAATATTATATAGTAGCAATGGAAAAGAAAAACTTGTCTAATTTATAAAACTGTGTTTGCTCGATAATCGACTTATAATAAAGTACGACTCGCATCTTCTCAAAAGATAACTTTTCACCTGATAGTGTCTGATCATATGCTATACTGTTTTACAAATGACTCACGTAGCGTACCTCGTGTTCTGCAGTCTGCGGTTGTGTTGCGATCCGATGCGATCCCATGCTCGAGGACGTCACTGGCGATGGCGCTGGCGGTAGCTGGTGGTAAAGCCATAAGGGCTGCTTCCTATCTGCGTGGTGCACTCACTGTATTCCAACTTTTATTAAATGTTAATAATACCTGTTTGTTCGCGACGAAAAAGTTATAAAGAGAATTGCAAAAACCATTATAAATTTAAGCAGGGTTACAACCTGCAACCTTTGGCAATTAATAGGGCTACTTGTAAAAAACAACGGTGTCAGACAAGGAATCTACCCCTTTGTTCTATGCAATTTTTAAAGTTTGCGTAGTGAATTATACTACATAAACCAAAATAAAACTACATAGTCAGCCTGATTTACTGCTCTGGCAGATTTTGTAGTTTCTTTGACGGTAAAAATAAAATAAAATGAAATGATAATGAATAGTGTGCGTAGTACTGCGCGTTGCACAGTAGGCGAGGGCAGCGGTGTTAAATAAATGTTTTAGCTTTCGTAGCCAGGTTTGGCCATGTTCAGTCAGATGAACACACACAAATTAACACAGATGTGTGGCGATTGTCATGCTTAGGCAAGTAGTAGGATCGGTCCAAAGAAAATATCTAATAGGTTTGGTTTGGAAACCGTCCATTTATTGCAGGATTTTTAATGACTCACCGGTTGCATCTCGATCTCTGGTGTTGTCGTCGACTGCTCTCCGTCCCAGCTGCATCACGAGACGTGGACGGCTGCGGTGGTGTTGGTGGCAGGACTACATCAGCTCTGGATGTAAAGGGCAGATGCGACGCCGCCCATGCGGGTTGCACATGTGTAGGTTTTTCTCCATTGCCCGTCGACTGCAGCGGCCGTGTTCAGTCGAGCTAAGTCTGAGAAGACGAAGCTAAATGGTTTTAGCGTGGAAGAGTCCAAAATACAATTCCGAGTGCTAGAAACCTTGTAGTACGCACAAAACAGTCCAAAATACTGTACGATATTGACTGAACAGACGAGGCCGAAATGGTTTATGCGTGGAAAAGTCCGAAATACAATTCCGAGGTGCTATAAACCTTGTATTTACGCACAGACGTACGTATTTGTTCAACTTTTCAAAAGGGTCTTGAGTTCGAGGAATCCAATCTTGCTAGTTCACTAAAATCGCTGAAATCACAAAAACTATTATTAAATTTATTCTGCACGGAACGAGAATTGACGTGCTTTAGTGGCGAAGCACAAATAGCGAATGAAGGCTTCAAAAGCAATGGCGTGGAGGAAGTGACGGAACGGAAGTGTTCTTAATTTATTTAATTCTTTTTACAGGATACGGATATTGATTCTATTTTATTTTTAAAAATATAATCCGGAAAAAACATTTTTTACCTGTAATTTATTTTTATCTAGCTCTAAAATTTGTGCTATGTGGTGATAAGTGCAAGCGATACTACATGTGTATAATACTAATATCGAGGACGAATACTGAAGTATTATTCGGCATGTGACGATGCACAGCATCCTGTGAGAGATGCGTCTACTTCCGCCTAGCCTAATTTCCGTATCCTGCTGGAATAAATAATTATTGGTTTAATTTGACTTACATCCGTGTCCGCCATTTTTAGTCACCTGGGGTCGAGTTATCTCGAAGTTTCCTCATAGCGTCGTTTGCTTTCGATCTAGAAACATCCTAAGCAGAAACTCTGCCTCAAATCGAGAATTACATTCATACTTAGCGTATTATATTTGAAAAAGTTTTACCTTTAAAAATCTAAATAATCTTAACGTTTTTATAAAAAGTCTATATTGTTATAATGACCAAGTTTTAAAAGTGTGCTAGTGTTTTAACGTGACGGTGACCTGCAAGACGAAGCGATCATCGGCCTACGCTGCACGCGCACGAATAACACTGGAAAATGGATCGGCCGGCGGTTTTTCCCAGACCCTGGCTTTGCCTTAATTAAAGGTAAAACGAACACATAATAAGGTACGTGGTATTTTATTCAGCGTGAATACCCCTTTCTGACCACATGATTTTTAATAAACTAAACAAACATTATCTTAGCTAAAACCGTGGATAAACACGCGGCGGCGTACGCTCATGTTAGTCTCCGAGGCCCGAATTTCGATATTCGGTCAAACCCATCTAGTGAATCATATTTACTGTATGTATCGCCTCGACTCCTAGGTACCGCAGTACCTTAAATTACAGATTTTTATAGCACGGATAGCTAATTACTCTGTTTTAGATGGAACATGCAATATTTCCATTTTATTTTTCATATACCCACGTATATTTACGTACTTCTTTCTAACTAGAACGTAATAACAGCGGCTTCTTCTGAACGACCGCTGAATCCTTTACCAGCCTGAACATACTTATATTGCTCAATCTAGCATGTTTTCAGTTCAAAACAACTAAAAACAATGCGTTAACAATTCTTGCAACAATTTGCCACAATTTTCGAATTTCTAAAAAGCAATTTCAATTCTGTTATATCCAACTTTTAAAGGATATCCTAAATACATCCACCAATTCATTATATTCGTAATGAAGGTTCATTACAGTACAGTGCACATTTGTCTCAAATTGTTAACTTTTATATCTATATCTATGCAGTGTAGCCTCGCCTCTGTCGAGCATTCATATTTGCCTATCGCACACTTGACTAAAGCGGCAATTTAAAAAACGATTTGAACCTTGTAATCTAGGCACTCTACCAGTGTCTTTTATTAATGGTCGCGATATGACTAAGACCTAAGACTATAACACCTTCATTTAAGGTAGCATTCTTAAAAACAGCAGCTTGGGGGACCGTATCCCAGTAAAACCACACTGCAAGCTCTTGGCAGTTGCGTGCATTGAATACCACCAAGTGCCGATTACTTCTTATAAAATAAAAATAAAACAAATAAATAACATGAAATATGTTTATTTCGAGCCAGAGTCCATATTATATTATTGGCAACAACAATGCAATGTAAGCTTAAAAATTCATTTGAATTAATTATTTTATTAGTTAATAGAAAAAGAAATTATTATAATACTTTTTACATAACATACCACAAGACAGCTCGAACAATCCATAGTCGAAGTCGATAAATGACACGGCCTTTATTGATTGTCATTACTACGGATCGCAAGAAATCAACAATTATTGAGAGGCCCTCGAGTGGCCCTCGAAGCCTGACTTATTCTATCACTACTCAAACTACTCGTAGTCCTAACGCTTGACGTAACGCAAGTGCTACGCAACTCATCACATCTGAGTATTCTTACGGTTGTTGGCCTCATACGTACAAGGGCCAGCGGCATCTACCTGTCAGACTGCGATCATCGTAATGGCAATGATTACAGAGCCACATCTGCAATTTATCTCAGTGCAGTTTAGGAGGCTGCTTCCGAGCGTATCGGACGCAGTGGCACCTTAGCATCAGGCTGCGTAAGCCAACCTAACACATATAACAGTACAGGGATGCATCTGCCATTCACCTCCACGCCGATGCTTGTCTGTCACACCAACATCGTGCAATATTCAACTACCCTGTCTACATTCAGTGCCGGTGCTTGCCTCACCCACTCAACGCAATAATCAATGGTCTTGCTCACATTAACATCACCTCCACGCCGATGCTTGTCTCACCAACATCGTACAGTATTCATCAGTCCTGCTTGTATTCCGTGTCGGTGCTTGTCTCACCAACTCCGCACAATATTCAGTGGTCTTTCTAGCATTTATTTGTAGACATATCTAAGAATATCGAACTAATCCGCTAGGGACGCGACAGGCGTTCACTTTTATGCCGGTACGTGCCTAGCAACTCTGCGCAATAGTTGAAAGTTCACCACACATTCTTCCGAACAATTTCATGCCGGCGATTGCCTCACCAATCCCGTATATCATTCAATAGCCCAGCACGTTTTCCTTTGATTGCTTAAATCAACTGACAAGTCGAATTACAGTGCAGTAACACGGTCTGCCGTTTAAATCTGTGCCGGTGCATGTCTCATCTACACCGTGCTATATTCAACAGCTCTAGTCTACCTCAGAATGCATTCACAAGCAAGTCAATTTCTGATATAATCTCAAAAAAAAAAAAAAGCCGAGCAGACGCTAATGAGCTGAACGCTTATCCCTGATATTGTGTCATATGGCGTTAAGTCCACCTTATGTACAAACTTTGGTTGTGCAATATTTTCGGACTGACTGAAATTGTCTATCGCCCTCAGCCTACCTTTGCCATTTGCCCTTACCGTACCATGAATTTGCATACTAACTGAGCCCTTCAAAAGGCCCTCATAACTACAAATCGAAGCCTCGTTATGACCCGGAGCCGTAGATTCTTAATTCGGAAAAGATTCCCGAATACCTAGTTCAGAAAAGGTACTACTGTTTACTCTAAATACCAACTAAGAAAACGAAAGTAAAAATCATAGCATATTATTCGATACTATTGGGCTGGCAATTAGGTATACAGAAAGTAAATGTCATATAGTCGAAATGAATACTCAAGGGACGTGCAACAAAATAACTTGAGAAGTGCGCAACCTCGAAATGCACGGGCATTACAATTGCTGTGTGTCATCAAAAGCCATAAACAAATACGAATGATTCAGATGAAATACATAACTTACCATTAAATTGAAAATTCTCCTTAAGTACACGAGAAAAGTATGAGCCTACCCCACGGCAAAAGCCCACTCTCTGAACTGTTAATAGCACACAAACCCTCGCACAATGGCCCAGTTAAACAGAATATTTACCCGAACTCGATATCTTGTTAAGGCGACAATGAAGCTGCTATCTAATGTCCCCCTGATTGAAATCAAAAGTGCACAAGCGTACGCACAATACACCAGTGCACTCTGTGTCTCTTCACTTCATAATCCAGTAAGACGACAGCAAGACGTGACCAGAGGTATTTTTACAATGATATTAATCATTAACTCCAACCTCTGCGCTAGAATTATAGGTCATGTAAGGTTTAGTTAGAACACATCTTACGTTAATACTTTAAATTTTAAAAAGGGGGGGGGGGGGGTGTAATTACAGCCACACCTGCGGTCAATAACTACACCTACAAACACTTTACTTTGTATTTCGGGACTACCACCTCCTGCAACGTGGTGAGGCATCTTTTCTCGCTCCCTCCATACAAACACAGTACACACGGTCACAAGTCAGATCCGATTGCCCAGAATTTTACTGCAGGACAAGGCCCATTTGAAAGCCAAAGTTATGTAACCCATATAACTAAGTCCTGTAAAAAAGGTATAAACCCAAACCCATCATGAACTGAGAAAACAATTTTTAAAGTGTATCTTAAAACTTGACTAGAACTTGGTGGCAAACTTACTTTCCTCCATGTTTCGAAATTTACATTTATAAAGTCATCATATTAACCCTCTATTGGCAAAAGAAAGATTTCAAATCTAAGCTTTTGGCATGTTTTAAACCATCTGCTTAAATAACAAATCTTTACCTAATCAGCATGGCCCGGCCGACATTTTTCACTAATGCTTTACCTAATTGAAACATTTGATTCCTTATTATACTTCAAGCTGGCATTTTTAAATTTAGCCTCAAAAGCTGGCAGGCTTACAAATAACCTAAATATTCAATCAAATCGGATCAGTCTGATTTCAAAACCTCATGCTCAATATATCATTGTAATGAAACAAGTTTGCCTTCATAATACATTCATACAGATCAGACTGTTTGTTAAGCCTACCAATACGTAGGTAACAAAAATAATCCATGTTGCCCTTCCAGGTACTTTCCGTTCCCCACAAGGTTTCGGTCCCTCAAAATGCATATAATTTTCGAACCTGTACCACAATGAGACATCATTTATCATTAATATCTTAAAATAGTTATTTGTCTAGGCCATTAATCCAAGTTAATAATCACTTAACTTAGACATATTTCAAAACTAAAACATATCAATAAAAATATTTGATAGCGAAAGTTATCGCTCTTGCAACTTCATGTACTAGACAATTAAATGAAAGATGTCGTTATACATTGCATATATTTTCAGTTAGATAACATTTATTATTGATAAAGAAATAATTTAAATTATGTTAATAGTAGTCTGCTTTATCAACCTTTACGCATTAATACTTGGCAATAATAATGTGCTTACTACTGCACCCATTAATCACATCGTTTAGCGTTTTACAGATATCTTCAAAAGCTGCAATCATCAGTCTACCATACTCTTTATCACATAGCGTCGTTCAATAGTCACCAGGAGCTAATAAACACATCTCTCACAGGATGCTGTGCATCGTCACATGCCGAATAATAGTCCAAGTTTTACATAACAATAAAACTTGTATTATTAGCAGAGACGATGCACAGCATCCCATTAAGGCCTCCTGGCGAGACTTCTATGAGGAAACTTCGAGATAACTCGACCCCAGGTGACTAAAAATGGCGGACACGGATGTAAGTCAAATTAAACCAATAATTATTTATTCCAGCAGGATACGGAAATTAGGCTAGGCGGAAGTAGACGCATCTCTCACAGGATGCTGTGCATCGTCTCTGCTAATAATACAAGTTTTATTGTTATGTAAAACTTGGACTATAATGGATGATAAATTGATAAATGAAAGCCAGTACCTCCAGTACCTACGTATTATGTATTTTCAATCAAATGGATTAATATCATGATGACTTAATTTGATTATGACTTATACAATGAGCACAAGTTCAACCATGAAAGTACTAATTGGTCATTTTTGACCACAGAACATAAAAAACGACGTTTTTATGTTCTGTGGGTTTTATAGTGTCTGTATAACAGTGCCACCATGTCGGTTCGAGTACAGAAACAGAATATGAGGGCGATTCCAATTTACAGTGCGAATAGATGTGAGACAGGAGACAGCCGATGATATAGTCGCTGCGGCAAAGACGCTGGACGATCTTTCCATTATGTCGAGCATAACACAGTCGATTCTTTCACCAAGTGGGTGTTAAAATGACCTTGGCTATATACAAGGCTGATAGTGAGCTTATGTGAACCTCATGTATTAAAATCAACGACATTTTACTTTTAAAAAATGGTTAAACTCGATTGGGAATTTTGGCAATATTGCCGGGAAAATAGAAATTTACCGGGAGCGGGAATTTTGGGAATATTGCCGGGAATGGGAATATTCCCTGTCGGCACATCTCTAGTTTCACCCATACCGATCCTAAGGAAAAACGCTATTTAACTATTAACTTTGAAATTAAAATACGTTATACAAAAGACAGAGTACGAAGGAAGATCAATAAATATTACTACTGCTACTCCGTTGGCTCAGCGATCCGAAGTGGATCTTGGCCTCCGATACAAGATCGCACCAGCGCGCCCTGTCTTGAACTCTTGCTTGAGCGATCTCCCTGATCTCCTCCCAGTTTTCTGATAATAAATATTGATGGAATTTATAAGTTGATTTATCGATAGCTACTGAAAAAGTCGATATACAAACCTGATACACCACTAGTGTCAATTCTGCTGTCATTTATTTGTCAATACGTGGCCCAGGCCCAGCGGCTCTAGTACATGAAACTGTAAAAATAATAATATAAAGAAAATTTGCTTAGTTTAGCTATTTTCTTAATAAACAGACTGACAAAATGAAGTGTATCCGGAGTTCAATATGGCTCGCTACTACCTTGTTGGTTACTTTATTTAGTACAGCCAAAAGTTACACTATCACTGTTGACGCTCACGCCGAAGAATGTTTTTTTGAAAATGTTGAAGCAGATACAAAAATGGGTAAGCATATATTGTAAGATTCACCATAAATTCAAACCCGTAATCAGCGATTTTGCAACCAATATGTGTGTATACTTAACCTCACTTGTTTGTAATAAATAAACTACATTGCTGATTCTCTTTCAGGTTTGAAATTCGAAATAGCAGAGGGTGGATTCCTAGACATAGATGTTACTATAACGGGGCCTGATGGTACCGTGATCACACGAGGTGAAAGGGAGTCTTCCGGAATTTATACATTCTCTGCACCCACATCAGGGAAATACACATACTGCTTTAGCAATAAGATGTCAACTATGACACCAAAGGTGAGTAATATAAATTGGTTTTGTTTATTAAAGCCTCGCGGTTGTGTCTCCTATGTATTTATTGTCTCCAGGAGGAATCTCTGTTCTCTAAGATTCAGGATCTACCGTAGTTTGATGACAGAGGCTTGCCGATGTGTACCCACTGTATTAAGTACTGTTTACCTGGATAGTATTACTACTGCCTATAGATTTAGGTAGTAGGATTACTGATTTCATCACTGTGAAGTTATGAAAATATATTTTGAATTGTGCCAAAAAACAAATGTGTACATGCACTTTATCCATTTATTAGAAAGGAATACACTGTGTTCTAGGTGGTCATGTTCAATTTGGAAGTGGGTGAAGCACCCCACAAGGTGGCAGGAAAAGAGGAAGAGGTTGATCACAATAAACTGGAAGACATGATCAAGGAGCTGGCCAGCACTCTCAAAACTGTCAAACATGAACAAGAATACATGCAGGTAACAACTGAAAACAGTGTACAAACTATACTCATATGATATTGGTAATGGTGGCAACACTTTAAGTTTAAGTCCTCTTAGTTTACCAAAACTACCTTTGCTTTATTAATAATCAATTTTATTTTATTATTTATTTTACTTATTAGCCAAAAAAAGAAGATTACAGCTATTTGGGTTTTTCTATTGATAATAAATAACCAAATAGTCATAATTGATTTTTGTTGTTCTCAGGTCAGAGATCGTATCCACCGATCAATCAATGAAAGCACAAACTCACGTGTTGTCATGTGGTCGATATTTGAGGCATCTGTACTTCTCCTTATGACTCTTGGACAGGTTTACTATCTAAAGAGGTTCTTCGAGGTGCAGCGAGTTGTCTAAATGGCTGCCCTATACTATGCTATGTGGTTACACAATAACAGCTTGGTGTAGTTAGTGTAGTGAGCAGGTTGTATTTCTTAATGAATTCTTGATTTCATACACTTGTGTTATTATCATGTTCTATATTATATCATTTTTTTTTTGTTGATCTAAATGAATTCTAATTGACTAACTTCAAAAAGGAGGAGATTATCAATTTGACTGTATATGAATTTTTTTGGTTTCATACAGTCATTGAGAAATACATCCAGTTTGAGAGTATATGTGTGTATTTCTTGCCCCTATATTGCGTAACTTAGCATTCATATCATTATCTTCATAAATTTGCTGTTCTGTTACTGTTGTTTTCATAAATCACCTGTACAAATAAGTTCAACATTTGTATAGATTTTGAAGTATCTTTTCATAGTGTTTAATTTATTTTGAACTCGCGCACACAGTTTTAAATATTAGTGTAAATAGCATAGCCAAGTTTTATAAATGGTCTGGAGGGGCAAGATAAATGTAAACTTACTGATCTGACGTGTGCGTGACGCGTGTTTCGGTGCGTGTTTTTTGTTTCTATAAATAAATTAATAATGTTTTTCACTTAAAACTTTTATTTTCAACAAAAAAGCTATATATTTCTCACTCGACAGTCGAGAATATTTAAAACAACCAATAAGTTTGAAGACAATAAAATTGTAATGCTGGTTATTTTTGATGGTGGATTAGCAAGATCACAAATATAGGAAATTCAGGAACCAAGCATCAAAGGGGTCTTTTTGGATTAACACATCTATACTATCTCCATGTCTTGCTCACAGCAAAGTGAGTTTTTCATGGCTTTGCAAATATTGTAAACAATCTTTTTATAACTTATTAAATAATATCAGTAAATAAAGATTAAATATTTGATTTAAATTTAAAACACCAAAGATTTACGTATGTACGTTGTGAGTTTTGTCTGTCTTATTTTAAAATGAATCATTGAGCAATTTCAAAATTGTTTACAATAATCACCAAGCAAAGAAAAACTGACTAATGAGGTATACACTTCATGTTATTAACAATATAATTTTGAGTTGAGATTACTAAAAGATCCAAATACTTACAAGATTCGAGGAAAGAGGCAATTTTGATCACAATTAGATAATTATTAAAACTTAAATCTAATACATAAGTCTCCTACAAACAATACAGGGTGCATGTTCAAACTTTGAATTAAAGAAATGCCTGCGCGTGAACGAAAGCGGGGATGACTTCAAACAAAAGACGAAGTGGTGTGCACATTCCTGGTCTTGAAAGTTGGTAGGATAATGTAATGAACTGAACATCATAATCATATTCATACAAAAAGTCTCCAATAATTGAAGCAGTGCAAAGTCTGCCTATCATTAATTATGCTGGGGGGCTTTTAGCTTTAGATTACCGTTGCCGAACTTTCGATAGTTGACTCCAAAATTCATCTATAATATCAATAGCTGAGTTTGGTTCAATACTTACGACTCACAGCAACAGATTGTAACATAAATACGGCTCTGACTATTGCTATCACTATCGATAGTATCGGTTCTATTATACTGTCGATAGTATAGCCGTGTGTTGATAGTATTGAAGCAAAACTA
>CAUZXH010000027.1:0-14080 GCA_963584085.1 Pyrausta aurata | reverse complement strand
GAAACAGGGATAAGTGTTTATGATAATTTTGACTAACTCGTTGGCTTAGATATTATACACCAAACTCACAGGACAAACAAACCTTTTCATCCAAAGAATGTTTGCCCTGGATGAAAATTAAACCCACGACCCTTGGCGCAGCAGCCAGGTGCGCTAGCCACCGCGCCAACGAGTTAGTCAAAATTATCATAAACACTTATCCCTGTTTCGTTTGTTACAGTGTAATAGACAGCGAGGCATTATTAGACGAAATGGAAGACGGCATGGAAGATGATATTCCATACTAATAAACCACGACGCGACGTTTATTGTGATTATAATATATGATAGATGTAACATATAAATATTGAAAAATAAAGCGTTTTCTCAATAACACTCATTACTTGAAACGCCTATTGTATCTTAAGCTGCACTATCTTTTTATCAGAAGAGTTTGAAGACAAAAACAGGTCATTTTAATTTGTAATGTTTTGTATACTGTAACGAGATGTATTTTTTTCATCTATATTATAATTTTTTCGTCCATAATGTGGGTACTTATTATAAAGGAGATTAAATGGGCTTTCTAAAAAAAATATTTTTATTTTATTATCTGTTAAAAAAAAAATGATATGGACGACTTTGTACCAAAAAAGGGAAATGACGATTTTTATTTTTTTGTTTTTTTTGCGTTTTTCTGAAAAATATTGCAAAATGAATAGTAGAAATGAATTCTACGTGTATGATTTACTCAAAATTGATACCAAACATATGCTAGTAGCTACAATGCTAGTGACAGGAATCTTCCCCCCCCAACTAAAAAAAAAAAAAATTACATTAAAAAAAAAAGTGGCTCCCCTTCTTAAATCATTCTTTCAGTCCTAAGGACTAATGTAGCAAAAGGAAATTGCTTAATCATTAATCGCCGTATATTACATTTTTTTGTCGTCTACAGATGCCACTAATGAGAGTTATTTGATAAATAAGCGTAAAATATTGCCTACACGAATTCGTGATCCGAGATTTTAGCACAACTTTATTAACGCAATCGGATTATGGAAATATGTCACGTTCGGTGACTTTTATTTACCTAGGTGTTAATTTGGGAAGCGGTGCATAACTTCTACCTAGTTAAACAAGTTAGCAATAAATACTATAAAATGACCAACACCGTTTTTACAAAAGGGAAATATTTTATTTATTTATTTAAACTTGATTGTCTTGTAAGTTATACAATTGGCGGACTTTATGCCTTATTGCATTCTCTATTAGTCAACTGCTTGGGAATGCAGAGTTTAATCCGTGGCGGAATATTTAAAAGTACTGTGAGCGAAATTAGTACATAATTAATTATGCTCTATACTTGTTATAATAGAAGTTGGGTAAATTAAAAAATATATAAACTAAACTGATTTTGTGACTAACTGTACTGCTTAGATCTAGCACAGAAAAGAGGAAAAGGTTTTATGTAGTATCAACCATTATTTGTACCCAGATTTTATCGAAATACATAGCCCAAATCAAGTGGGAACTGACGCAAGCAGAACGCTACCATTCTGAACCCAATGTGAATAAAACGTTACTGAAAACAAATAACAGTCACTCTAAAATAACTGTACTAAAGTGCTGAGGTGCTGAGATTGGTACTAAGTTCACGATTGCGCATGAATCCGCATGATAGATTTAATTATGTTATGATAATGTAATCATAATTGCAACGCACCCGTCGCACCGATACCACCATAACTTGTATATCTATTTCGTTCGTGGGTGTAAAAAAGACGCGAGTCGAAAAATAAAAAAGAATAAATAAATGTAGAACCCATCTCCCCAACAAAAAGAGCGTATTTAAAATGTAGGTACGTCATTCCTAGGAGACATCTAAAACAGCTGCATTCGCCGTAAAACATCTCACGTTAAACAATGAACTATTGTATTGTTTTACCAGAGGAACATGATCATGATTTGTTAAATACTTTAATGATAACTTTTAAACATCTGAATAATCGTAATCTACAGGTGTGGCCATAAAATAAGTAAATGTATGTTCACAACGCAAAACAGTGCTTGATATAAGAAACAATTTAGAACTACTCATGAACTATTGATTAGGTATCTATCAGCTCTATCACTTATCACAGTTATCACCGAACATAGAGATTAAGCTTAAGAGCCATATGACAGTCTGGAGATTCTCAGATTTTACCGAATTTATCAATGTGTGTGTACGATTTTATATGTCCGGGACACAAAAAAATGTTAACTGTAATTAAACAATTTTGATACTTTATCTCTAGGTAGTAGGCTATGCGTATGATGAACACAGAAAATGATGGTCTTATAAAAGTCGATGTGATTAATTAATGTTATACCAGTTTTTTTGTATTTAAAATACCTATTACGAATACAGTGAATACAGTTCGGAATCAGGGCTCGCGTCAATTCCGTTCGCGAACATTTTCCTTTTGATAATTTTATAACTAAATTCACACATTTAAACACAAACGTACAGTTATAATAACGTAAAAAACTTACAGCATAGAAAAAACGAAATTCATCCAAAGGGTGAAGACATTTAGAGGCGGGTAACACGCACTGACCTGCAACGACTAACCAGTGTTGTGCCGTGTTGGCTATTTCATGGAATTGAAATGCTTTATAGAGATTCTTCCGACTCAAATCTTGATTTGAATCTTGTTTTAAAAAACATTCTAATGTCAGTCGGTCCTTATTTGGATTTTTGTAACGAATTTCTAAAATATTTCGAGATAAAAAAAAAGATGACTTGGCACATTACTAGTCAGTCGGTTCAGGTCGGTACCAGTTATCTGCCTCTTTATGTCTTCACCCAAATCATGACTCTGAGAATAGGTATTTTTTTACGAATGTGAACTCCATGAGAAACAGGGACTAAGGTTTATTGGTGGATGCTGCCGTTGGTTCTGCGCTTGATCAACCACGTGTCATACCAACTGGGTGCTATGAGGATTTATTAACACATAAATACCTTTTAGTGTGACGCTGTTCTTTGATATGATTTGTATTTTGATATATGAAATATGTGACAAGTTACTAGCTGTCATTCAGAAAATGTAGTTAAGAAGCTTTCGATCAAGATTTCATGTATTTAATGTATAACAGATGATAAATAACATCATTTTTTTTGTTTTAAAAAATGAAATATTATATGAATGTGGACTTGAATAGAACCATAGAACTTCATGGCATTTGCGTACAATTTGAATACAGGTTCATATTAACTACATACACATCCCATGAAACTAAATAATACAAGTTTATAGTTAGGATGTGGTTGTGAAAGTCACTGGTGCAATCAGTACCCAGAAAGAAAAGTCATGTTAACTAAGCAAAATATTTCCCTATTTATTTAGGTTTAAACTATTGAAATACTGTTACTAGCGTATGGAATTAATGCCATGAACAAGTCCCACACAGTATAGAATTGACGCCAATGACCAATGGTACGTACGTACAAGTACGTATCAAAGATTGTGGAACTAAATAACGCCTCTATACGGTCCATATAAAGAAAGACAGCTGTCCTTTTACTTTTTGTCGTCCGCTTATTCTAATTCAAAATCCAAAGCACGAATGTTTACTACTCAAAGTGAAATACTAAAAACAAAAGCCCTTATTCGTCTTTAATTTTGTTGGGTTAATGATCACTTCACCGCCATACTATTTCAACAAAACCGACTTCAAAAACAAAAGTCACCAAAAATTCTTAATTAAACTCTTGAAAGGACTCTATTTTAGGCAAACCTTGTCCTTGGAATGGAGTCCTTTTAAGAGATTATTTAAGACTTTTTAGTGTATTTTGTTTTTGAAGTCGGTTTAATTTGCAAATTTTTAGTGATTAAAATCGAGGGGAGGGGGTTTCACCTTTTGACTCTGCTCTTTAATAAGCTACAAAGTACCTTACATAAGTTCCGGCGTCATAATCACTGAACTCCTAATTATTAAGGAGTTCCACTATCAGCTCAGTTCTACAAAATAGTGACTATCAGACGTAAAAACACGTCAACATTGAAATACTAGTACAAAAACACTATACACGTCTTTAAGATTTAAGGGTTTCCCTCGATTACACCAAGACCTCATCATCAGTTCCGGATTTGGCCACAATGGGACCAATTAAAAGTTAAACCCTATAAGAAAATGAAAAAAATATCTAATCTGTCAACAAATGACTGAGATATGAGGATGATATACATACAAAAAATAACATACAATCTAATTGATAACGTCCTCCTTTTGAAATCGGTTAAATAATATCATAAAATGTACATTCGTTACTCAGTTATCCCGTACGGAACGTGAGTCCATTTTACCCGTTGCCAGTTTTTATGAATGTACTAGTGGCCCCGTAAACTGTGTTTCGTATCGAGCCTCAGCGCGCCACAGCTCCGTTTCATAATAATTTAAGGGGTAAGAGGTAAATACCAATTCAACAAAGTAAATAATATTAAATTCGGTCTACCGTTGTTAAACTATAAAGTAGTGTTAGCAACCCCGGAGTAACGGCAACACTACGGGCCTATATAAACCGAAGCAGACCAGCGAGCGCCCTCTTTTGGCCGTTGGCGTGCGCTCTGTTAACATTGGACTAGGACCGTATATATTGTTTTTCTATTTTCAGGTTAAATACCTGTAATTATTTTAGTTAAGAAATAAATCAATACTTTCTTTATTTTCGTGTGTAAATTTTTTTTTTTTTAATCAAATCTGATCTTATACTATCTTGGTACTATTGCCTATTCTTGGCCTAATTAATTTAGTATTTGTCTAAAATTGACATTTAACTGTTTGGTGATAGAAACAGTTTGCTCATCATGTACCACAATTTTATTTTGTGGAGAATTTATTTTTGTTGATAATTTTGGTCCTAGTATGTGCACATTTTGTTTGATCAAGTTTCGAAAATACACAATGTATATGATAAAATATCTTTGTTTTAACTCATGAACCTCTTGAAATAGTCGCCATATATGCAAATATTTCTTATTTATAGTATTAATAAGGATTTCTTTCTATGCAAGTTTACTTAACATTGATTAATCATTTAAATACAACTACAAATCGATACAAAAGAACGAATACTTTTTTGTTATAATTAGAGACCATCGACGATCCAAATGCACTATGTGGCTTTATGCCTGTTGCATAAAGCCTCAAAGCGAATTGGTCGCCGTATAAAAATTGTGCAAAGCGTGATATTTTCAAATTTGGAATGAGTATCATACACGAAATAAAAGACTAGCAGCGAAGACAACGAGCGACACACCCTACCCCTCCGAGCGCTCGGCGCTGTCTGTCAAATTTCGATCGAAGATGAATGTTCGTGACAGCTCCAAATCTCAAATTTATAGGTTACTTTAGTAAGATATTTTGAATATATTGCACAAGATAAAATCAAGAATTTAGATGCTAACTCAAAGATTGAACCTCTATAGCATTGTTTTATCAAATAACACAGAATAAGTGCAATGTATCTCAGAGATAATCGCCTGTCTTTAGGTGCGTATTTTTTGCCAAAACATGGTTTCAATTTTGTCTTCATTTGGAATAACCAGAGCGATAAATAAAAAAAACAGAGTCGACACCTTGTATACGAACGTAATTCCCTTCAAGTTTATGTTATTTCGATAGCTGATGTCAACAACTGATCTAGAAGAGTGCATCAGAAAAACCGTCAATTTGGCTTCTATGATTGCAAATTACAGACATTTTAAAGATTGAATCAAAAATTTAGAGTCGACATCTTATGGAGATAGTTCATTTCTACACAATTCATTCAAAAAAAGTAGTCAGTTTAGTCATTTTTGGGGAGAAATTTTCATTTGAACTTTGTTAGAAGGTAGGTGACAGCAGCCTTAATGTTTAACATGTATGATACACATTTTGGTTTTGGTGGAATATACTAGGAATAAGAACCTTTTTAATAGCAAAATAATAAATCAGCAAATATTTTTGTACCTAAAAGTCATAGAATAATATTTCCTGATTCTCAGTCTCAATAGAAAGAAAATTACAGATAACTAGTAAATACATTCATATAGCTACAGATTTAGAATAAGAATATTAACTTTCAGTATATTACCATTTCTTTAAAATTTCATATAAAATGCAGTGTGCATTACACTATCTCATATAAACTAGACATTACATCGATTTTGATTCAACACATATAACAATGGAACAATCACCATCAGTCATCAAGTGAGTTTAACTGTAATGTCTGTAATTGATCATACAACTTGACTCCTGCCCCAAGTCTGATTTGTCTGGGCGTGAATTAGATTAAATTACTGGTGCTATGAGCAATGCTATGTCACTTCAAAGCTACTTATTGGGATACTTTGAACTGCATTTGCAGTGTTATGTTATTGAAAATGCTGAATAACAATGTAAAACATTTCTTTTTGGAAATTAATTCAGAAATTAATAAGTACCTTTTAAGGATTTGATACACTGGATGCGTTCTGTGGTCAGGTCAATAGAAATGCTGCCCAATTCTGGTCAATTTCATATGAACTTGGCTGCAGAAGACATCAGACACAGTATGTCAAATCCTTAAAGCTACAAAAATTTGGATATTATTTAGACTTTGAGGAAATGATAAATTTAATCTATTAGCTTCATTAGTACCTCACATATAAACATTTCCTGAATCACAAACTGAATGACTATCTAATCCATCACCGCTATGCAAAAAAAAGAAAAAGCAATATCATTTGTCTTATATTTTGTGTTTGCTTTCAGAAAAAAAACATTTCACTGACCTTTGGAAGTTTAGCGTGTACTCCTGTCCGGACGTCCCTGATCGTTGCAATGTCCAGCAACTCCACCTCCATGTTCTGGTCTGTCCAGTACATGAAGTACCCCTTGGGGTCCACCCGGAGGGTGACAGGGAGACCCGTACCAGAGTCCTATCAAATGGAAAATACAAATCAGTATATCCCATACCAGATATATTCTATGACTTATTTACCTAAATTATTAAACTGTGAGAGAGTACTACAAAATATTATACATATTTTGAAAGCAGAAATTAAGTTTTAACACTTCTTAAAACAATACTGAATGGATGTTATGACAGGGAATAAAATGTAAGTAAACCTAGTTTCTTTTATTTCTTATTGGATTCTTTTTGTTAAAACTGTAGAACAGTTATAAGGCATGCATGCATCAGGCATGGTATAAAATGTTATGAGAAGGTGTTAAACTGTTGAACATTGTCAGTAAGTATTTAGAAATTATGCAGTTAACTAATTTGAGTTATTTAAACAATAAACTAATATCAATTCTACAATAAACACAATGTCAGGTTTTATTTTAAAAGACCTCAATAAACATGGCTTTATGAAAGAATAATCATTTGAGGTTGAAAAAGTTTAAGGGGTCAATGAACGAAGAAATTTGCTTAAATAAAATAATAAAGGGGAAGATTTGGAACAATTACGAACGAAAACATACCTCATCCCACTTGATGAATTTTTCACCCTCCTGTAGAGCCTTCGGCACTTCTATAGGCTTCAGGCATACGTTGGGAGATCTCGAACTCGCATTCATCGTGAACAAAAAACACAATCAAACGGAAATAATAACACAATCGCGGACAAAATCCGTCATCTTCCAATATGCACAAATATACGAACGAAATCTGTCGGTGATACACCTACAAAATTTACACTTAAGGAATGCGGACCAACTACAATAATGACGGTATGTAAATAATCTAGCTTAATTTATCAGAATTCATCATGAATTCACCTCCCGTTTTTGACAATCAAAGAATTTCCTACTATCTTCGGTCGGTGGAGGAGCTACTGGAGGAGCCACCAAAACCAAAAAAACTGAGAGAATGTCAAAACGACGTACGATACGACGATGTCCACAGTAATGTGAACGTTTCGATACTTTATTTTATCGACAAGTGCTCATGATCATGCATCATCATCATTCATCAGAGACACTCAGTTGGTATACGAATTATCAAATACTCACCATCATAGTTCTACTCCTACTTATTGTAAAAAATGATCAGACACTACAATACATTGCTTCTAGAGTAGTCCGATTTAATTTTTTAGAAAATACAATAAAATTATTTTTCATCATAATAAATTAAAACCATTAGAAATAGAATCGATTACTGGTTACTTTGTACTCGATGGACTCTGCTTATAATTTTTTGCTCCTATTACAGGCCACAACCTGTATAACTCTGAAATAGCAAATATCATGCATTAAGAATGTTGTTAAAAAAAACATCAGTTTTATGTAACGGCAAAAAGGAATCATGCTTTCAATTTCAATTTAATTATTTCAGGCAGAGCCCATACAATGTTAGAATACAATTAGACTTATAATAATTATGGTTAGTAGAACAAAAAAATGGCATAAAAATTATCGGCCTTACCACAAATAAATAAACAAGGTTTGAACAACAGTTTAAATGTTATGCGGCTAAAATAAAATGTATGTCACCCTTATGTCATTTGTCTTGATTGACGTTGATTTTATTCTAGCCGTATTATATTTAAAGTGTTCGAAACCTTGTTTAATTATTTGTGGTAAGGCAGTATATCTTTAGCTTTAATAATCATCATCACCATTATAAATTAGGAAGAATGGGTTCATTTTTTGCTATAAATGACGTGTTGACTTGACTTCATTTGTGTTGTATGGTAGTTTGTGGTTGTTTGATTTATCGATATCGATAAAAATACATTTACAGTGAGAAGTATTTTATTTTTCAATAGTTGCACTCTTAAAGGAACACACTAAACTGTTCTAGTTCTAGAAATAGCAGTTTTAGCAATTTATTTACAATAATTTAATAATAAATAAGAAACTGAAAGTTAATAATAAACTACTTCAGAATTTCTTTCTTCAAGTTAGTTATGATATTTTTTTTGGATAATTTTATAATTGAGATGCATACCGCCTGCCTGCCTGCTGCCTCTGCCTGCCTGAGGCCTTACGACCTTCTTTCTCAGGCTGGACACAAAACCCGATCCAATGAATATAGCCATACCTGTCTAGCGTTGTAAGTCTACTGTAGCCTACCAAAACGCACGGTAGCCTACCGGTAGGATACGGAATACTACGGCATACTAGGTAGCTTTCGTAGACAACGTTTAGTATAGAATTTGCAAGATATTACAGTAAATCATGGTTAAAGCACAGTTTTTAAAAAACAAGTTTTGCGTCCAGATGCTAGTAGTATGAAAGAAACTAGAGCACATTCGGAAAAGTACCAAATGTGACATACCAAGTCTCGCAATCGTTTTAAGTTGAAAGAAAATCCTGTTTTACTTCCTGTATAACTTTTTTGCGGTGACTATTTGTATCAAAAATCATTTTTTTAAATGTTTTAAAATGAAACATATTTAACTAAAAATTAATAAAATATCTGTTTTAGTAAAATAAAAATACCATGTTTGTTTCAAATTCAGATTAAAGAACATTTATTTCTAACAATAATTAATTCGTAATACAATTAAATGAAATCTACGAAAGCTACCGCATTCTATAATAAGATTCCGAAGTCTACCGTAGTCTACCGGTATGCTACTGCATACTTCAGTAGGCTACCTTGGACTTTCAACTCTATCCCTGTCACACGCATACTGAGGTGGTATGAGTAACAACGCTAACATATTAAGATTAAAACGGTAAAATATTACGATTTTTTTCAAAAAAATGCCTCCCTTGCCAATGTTTTGAGCGAAACTTTTTTGTTCCACCCGTAACGTAGCACTACTATAGTATTTTGTAATCTGCATTATGTAGAAGTTTTTAAGCTATTGGGCACAAACTGTCCAGTATATATATTTTTTTCAACACAGGTCTTTAAACTTTTAAGTAAAATTTTATCGGGCCAAAAAAAAATAGAAATATTGTTATTTACTGACTAAACTATTAAAGTTATTGATGAAAAAATATTTTGGCTACATAGTTCAATTATGCAGAAATGATTATAATTCAGAAAAACTTTATATTTTGCTGTAACAAAATAATGGTGACGGTGAAAGTGGCATAAGTCAATTTAAAAAAAAATATAAATTATTGAATAACTCTTAGACCATGAGACTTTTCTTAACCCATGTTGGCCTATTCTGATAGATCATGACCTCATCCATCTACGGTTTTCGGTTGAACCAATACTTTCGGGACACCCTGTATATGCTGTGCCTTGGGTAAACGGCGGAATTATACGTTTTGCCTGCGACAGTATTATGAACATTCCTATAAATTCTATAAATTACGCAGCGTTTCGTTTCATCAAAGTGCTTTTGTTATATCGCGTTGCCTAATCATGGCATTCCTTTGAATGTGTTCTTTTTGAGTATAAATATTCTTTGGTGTGGCATTCATGGCCTACAGACTGTATGTATTTGAAAAATATTGGAGCTGTCCTTCCTGTAATCCTGTCCTGCCTGGTCGTGCTGATTTGGTTGATGCCATAAATTAATATTCCGAATAATTCTATGGTTGATGCTGCCTTGCACGCTGCGGCCGCCTGGCCGCCTGGCTGGGCCTGCCTGCTGCAGTGCAGCCTGCTTATTTTTAAACAGTTAAAACATTGATGACTTTAGTGTATTTCTGTAAGACTTCTTACTCAAAGCTTCTTTAGGATGACGAAATAAAACGATTGATTGATTTGTCACTTTGACGTTTCAGAAACGCGGTTTGACGCGGTTCATTTCATTCACATCACAGATTAGTAAGAGTATGTCTAAAGATTCACATTCATTTTCATTTCTCGACCGGAATTTAGTTGTTGTTTTCCAAAACTATTTTTTATCATATAACAACTTGGTATCATGTCGGAATCAGAATCTACGGAAGTTGCTGAAGAAGTAAAAAATGAAAGTAGTCCTCGGAAACGTGTCCGTCATCGCAAAAAACAGTTGTACGAAAACATACTTAAGCAAATGGAATTCTATTTCAGTGATGCAAATCTCAGTAAGGATAGATTCTTAAGTGATTTAGTGAAGAATGATCCATATGTCCCTCTCGAGACTTTCCTTAAATTCAATAAGATTCGCTCTATGACTACGGATATCATTGACATTGCAAAAGCGATGAAGAATTCAACTTTGCTCGAGTTGTCCGAAGATAGACTGAAGGTACAGTATACACAAAATAATATTTTAGGGTTAGAGTGTATTCTTAGGGTAGGTCTAGTGCAATATAAACTAATCCACACAGTTCAGTGAAATATTGGAGCTTATTTACTTATGAATTGATAACTGCTATGTGTATCATCTCTATTACCTGTTTTCTTCCCTATTAAAACTGTTCTTGTTAGACATTTTTAATCAAACTGCTCATTGCACTTTTATCTTTTGATTTCAGGTTAAAAGAAAATCTCCAATACTACCTTATGATGCTGATATCAGAACTGTTTATGTGGAATCTATACCTGTGACTGCAAGTCGAGAATGGCTGGAGAAAGTTTTCTCTGACTTTGGCCATGTTGCATACATTTCTTTGCCCAAATTCAAACATTCCCAAAAAATTAAGGTAACATATAGCCTGGTTATGGTAAGGATGGACATGTAAGTGTCACTGCATGGTGAGAGATAAGTAGGCAACAATAACTGTATGGACACTCAATAGTCAAATGTGGATCGGTGAGCAGGGAAGGAGGAGGCGCTTGTCATGCATGACTGGTCCATTCTTACTATAACTTTGTAATAACTACCATCATATAATCCGGAACAGCTAATTATCTGATGCACATAAATACACATTTGTATTTTATTTACTTATTCAACTTTCAGGGTTATGCATTCATAGAATTTGACAAACCTGAAGCAGCACAGAAATGTATCAACACATTCACAAAAATGGGCTGCAAGCTACCTACCTGCATGCCTCCTGAAGATCTGTCTTCCATCAAAATGTTCTCGACAGAGGCAGAGGAACCTGCGGAGGAGGGTGATAAAAAAGAAAAAGAAGAATATGAGCCTCCTAAGAAAAAGTCTAAAAAGAAAGAAAAGAAGTCACAAAAGAACTTAGAACTGAAATTGAGTAATGAATCAGACTCAGAAAAAAAAGTGGAAACACCAAGTGTAAGTTAAACATGTTAAAAATGTATGAATGAGATTATTGTGCTTTGACCTATAATATTTACAAGCAGTTGACCAGTAGAGAATGCCCTAAGGCATTAAGTCCGCCAATTGTACAATTCACAGTGCAATAAAGTTTTAATAAATAAATAAATCACTATTTGTTTTGCAGGAAGAAAATAAAAGTATTGTCTCTACACCTACAGAAGTAAGTATTTTCTTTAAACTCTTACTTTCATAGATTCATTGTATTAGCACATAAACACTCAAAGCTATATTCTTACTTCAGGAAAATAAAACCACAGATATGGAATCCAAAGATGAAATGACTAGTCAAGATGAAAGCAAAGCAAATGAGGACACTCCAAGGAAAAAGAAGATAAGAAAACGTACTGCCAAAGAAAGAAGTAAAGCAAAGAATATGTTGGATAAGAATGAAGCACCAAGGGGGGCACTCTGGGGGCTCCAAGTACTTCCCAAGTCGGAATGGAAGGCTCTTAGGAACAAATATCTTAATTTGCAGAGGAAGTATATGAAAGAAATCAAAAATAATCTGCGAAATCAAAGGCATCCATATTCTGGCATACCAGCACCTGCTGCTGCTTCTGTTGAGACAGAAACTGGTAAATATTTTGCCTCAGGGGAGATAATTAATATTAAGTATAGTGTCCTAAAAATAGACAAGTTTAAGTCTGTCATTTGAGAAAATGTTATTATTCACTTCAGGCCTGTACCCCTCACAGATTTGTTCATCAACATAATTTTGTCTTTATTTTGTTTACGGACCCGCCGGCGTCTTAACAAAAGGCTTTAATTTGATTCCTCTATCAGGTTATCCAATGTACCTGTATATATTTAATTTGTGTAAATGTTCTTTCAGTTATCAATTCAACAGAAGTGGAAAGCACCAAGAATGATGAGCCCATTGAAAAGAAACCAGGTTTGTTTGTAAAAGAAGTCCTACCAGAACCATGTCTTGATGTGAGACTAACGAAAAGAACAGTAAGTATTTTTACTAATTGTTATTTTGTTGTTATTTTTGTTTGGGTTGTAATTATGTAAAATATTTTATTTTGTAATATTAAGTCCGCTATGTGTACAAAATTTTGTTTTGTGCATGAATTCAAAAAAATAAATAACATAGAGGTGCTCGTAGCGCAGTGGTGGCAGCGCTTTGGTAGTAATACCGAAGTTAAGCACCTTACGGCGCGGTCGGTGTTTGGTTGGGTGACCATATAAGTGACGTATATCTCGAGCATCTCCGTGCTTCGGAAGGCACGTTAAGCCGTTGGTCCCGGCTAATATCGATTGGTATTAGTCGTTAAGCTTTGTCAGAGGCCTTAAGGGTGGCTTGATAAAATCTGACAGCAAGGTTGGTCGCTTGCCTTGCAAACACCCCTCCGCCAATCCGCACTGAGCTCGCGTGGTGGAGTATGGCTCATACTACCTCATATTTGAGGTAAGGCCTTTGCCCAGCAGTGGGATGCTTACAGGCTAACTTTACTTTTTTTAAATAACATTACACTGAAGTCTTTAAATGTCTAAACAAATTTCCAACATAAATAAGAGCTGAATTTCCAAAAAGAATTAGTTCATGGTATATAGATGTTACAATTTGAAATTTCCAGATAAGAAGCAATGTACACGCCTTACATGTGGATGTTAAGGAGGGTCAAACTGAAGTCATTATTAGGTTCGACACAGCAGATGCGGCGAGGCAGGTAAGTGCAGCAATTTTATCTGTATCCTACACTTAGAACCAAAATTATTATAACGATATACTTATCCCAATCGTCTTAGTGAGACTATCCTCATTCAGCTATAAATCAGTCGTGTTAAGAGAATAGTGATGACATCGCCGTAGAACGCACTGCAACTAACTACAACCAATCATACAGATTTATAATTTCCACCACCTTATTGTTTGCTAAACGTTCAAAGTAAACGCGGAAAGCTATACTTCCACCATTCTATGACGATATGATTTATTCTTAAAC
>CAUZXH010000026.1:0-11976 GCA_963584085.1 Pyrausta aurata | reverse complement strand
CAGAATAAAGTGGCTGTGACATACGGACGGACAGACAGACGGACGGACAGACAGACAGACAGACAGACAGACTTGACGAAACTATAAGGGTTCCGTTTTTTGCCATTCTGCTACGGAACCCTAAAAATGTTCGCGAAATCAATCCGTAAAGTGTTTTAATCTATCACTCGGAACTCCTACACATATTTATTGTATGTATAGGAGTTCGGTAGCCAAATGGCAAAAAAAAATAACCCTTATTAGATTGCGATAAGCGTAAGCGGAGCGCGTCAATGGTGCGCAGAGTGCGGGCCAGCTCTATTATCACCCAGAAAGCGGTAGGAGATAGACTGGACTGTCCTTTTCTCCCGCACTGCTGCACTGCGACAGACATGTCATGTCCCAGTAGTTGCTGGAGTAAGGGGCTTCTTAATAGAAGTAGTAATTTTTATTTATGTCATGCGATTATATTAATGATAATAATAACAATATTTGTATCTCTAATAAAGTCATTTAATTTATTTATTTTATCAGATTCGTCAGATATTATGTCCGTCTGTCCGTCCGTATGTCACAGCAGTTAGGATTACACAGTTGAATTACGCTTACAAGTCATATAAAAACAAAAATATGATTTTCTAATATTAAGAGAGGATAGGACTGCACTAGACTTATGCATCGCAAGCCGCTATATTAACTAAAAATATTTCCAAATGTCACCCAAACAGGTTACAATACAAGAACCAAAAAGAAGATTTAAGAGAACTATACATGGAACTACAACAAAAAAAAATCCCTAAACATATGAGAATCTATGAGTTTATAAAATATTTTTTTGAAAAAAAAAATTAAAAGATAGACTCTTCATCAAAATGTGCTTTGCCCAAGCCTAAAAATCATAATGTAGATTTAAAATAATATCTCCAACACAAAGGTCATGGTTATGTTTTTATGGGAAAAATGCCAACATCTTGTATGACACATATTATTTTAAAATATCATATGAAAACCTTGGAATTTGATTTTTCATGCTTTTTGAATAAAGAGTGGGGTGTTATGAGTTTGTCTGTCTTTGTTTTTGTTTATCTATCTGTAGCATCGTAGTGCCCAAACGAATAAACAGATTTTTTGTTCAGTTTACAATAAGCTACATGTATATTGTTAAGAGGAGTTATAAAACGAATTTAATACTATCCCGCTTGATAGACACAGTCAAACAAAAATTGTGTGATTTATCCAGTGTTAGTCTTCTCTTCTTCAATGTAGACATATTAAAATGTGGGGACTCCCCATATATCTTGAATATTTAATGAGTGATATAGGTTTAATATTTTTCAAAACTATGTAAATGACCTGTTAGTCTGCCCCGTGACCATTAACGCTGTAAAGTGTTTGAAACATCAGGATGTAAAATCTACTTAATTATCCCAAAAACATCCATAAATTTTGTTTTAATAAATGTGTATTTGTGTAAACTTCATAAACATTATATTGATTTAAAATATCTTGTGTAAACTGTATGCTTTTTCATACTTATTGTCTTTAAATTAATTTATGGTGCACATGTAATAAATATTCAGAATAACACCAAGTCCCATCAATATCGCATGATAATATATCAAGTAGCTGCCAGTTAATCATCTGATTCCCCCCTGAGCTTAGTACAGTGTTTTAGAATTCTGTATTATTTTGTGTGAAACATAAAGTTTAGATAGGCAATGTGAAATTAAAAAGAATGAAAAATTACATTTTGTTGGTGACAAAAGTAGTTTTAATAGCAGTTTTCCTGCTGCCTAGGTATGAAAAGTATGTGTATATATTTCGAATTAAAATTTACTAACAATGAGATTTAATACAGACCATTCAATTACATGTATGTAAAACTATTTTTAGAGAAGCTGTAGGTACTCGATCTTAGCACTTTTGTAAACATCTCCTTTAATCACTAGCTAAAAATCACCAAAAACTGTAAATGGAATATAGCATGACCTATGAAAAATTATTCAGGATAATTTGTAAGAGGCAGAAGTTTAGGACTGGGATCAAAAGGATTTTTAAGCAATTTTGATATTTCAAATTTATTTGATTGAGATATCATGTGTATTAAGTACCAAATCGTCGAATCTTGTGTAATCAGTCAGGTATCAAACGACTCCCGGGAGTCGCATAATAATGGAATTTCTATTGTGTCTCGTTCACACATACTTGACGAGTTAAAGCTGATGTACATTAATACTTACTACTTAAATTTGTTTCATATTATGGCCATGTCACCGATATGTCTGTGAAATCGTTTTGAATTCAAAGATTTTTTTGGTATAAAAGTATGAAATTTCACTTTTCGAAACTCAATAACAAAATGAAATAAGAGTTTGTAGGTTATGTTTACAAGCTGCCACAATATGAAGACGAAAGTTCAGAGCTTAGTTTAAAATGCTATTTTGTGCCTCTGCAGAACTATCAGAATCATGTTTTAACTTATTTTGGGAACAAATCTTGATTATTATCAATTATAAAAAATGATCGCAATACCTGATTCTCTCGTTGACAACCTGCATGTTACTTTCCCCGACGTCTTTTGGTAAGGTTTTTAACTTGTAGCCACTGTATGAATATTAAAACAGATCACATTTTTGTTAATATTCACTGTACACATTTTTCATTTTAGGCACAAATACACTAAACATTTGACGTAAACACGTTCATCACTGAAATGACGAAATTTATGAAAATATGCGAACCAAGTCACCTAATTATTTTCTCCAAACATTTTACCAACAGAACAATTTCATATCAATATATGTTTTAAAATCAAAACTCATTAATCATTTTAATAATTCTCAAAATAGTAAACAATCCTTGACTGACACAATTACAACCATAGATTCACAGCGTGAAGGAAGAAGACGGACGACCACAAATAACGGAACAAAGTTCCGTTCCATGCATTGCACATTCATTGTTGTTAAAGATGTTAAACACTAGGCATTTTTACTAAAAGATTAGCATGTACCTATTACGTATAATAAATGTAATACATATAGTTACAGTTTATTGGTAAAGGTAAGTTACATTTATATTATTTGGTGCCTTTTTTTAACTGTCTTCTTTCACGTAGTATTATAATATCTGTGCTTCCACTCACTTTTATAGTACAAAAAGAACGAATGTGAAATAGGTACTTACATGATCTTAACGTTAGTGTGAACTATGATCGTGAATCAATGATCTACTATCATACTATAGTTTGTATCCATACATTTGTAAGAGGTAAGGTAGGATATATTCCTAACTGTACCTAATTTTTTATTGGAATGGTGGCGCTGTATTCGTATTATTTTTGGGGATCATAAAAGGCAGCGTACGCTAGGCATTATTGCACTGATATAGCTACGGCATAACCACACAGCATGCAAGGGTATAATTGATAGTTGAAGTGTTTATACCCAACCTAACTTCCTAAGTTTGGCCGAAGACAGTGCTGCTGCAACTAGCACTTTGAAGCGCTATGCAACTAATCATCAAACGCGCCAGGTGACATAGTAGCACATCCAACGAGCTCATCAGTCCACTCCAGAGCAAGCAGCTCCTAATTCTAGCATTTTGACAAAAAATATGTGACTATAACTAGAGACCCACCACCACGTTGATATCTGTAGTTCCATTTTTGGTCATTCTTCAGAAAAATTGGTGGCAACTGGCACTATACGTGTTAATTTAATAGCCCTATAAAATATCCTTTTTTTAATATTGCTCTGTTGATTGAAACTGATTAGATAAGTTATCTATTAAAAGTTTTTCTCGTAGAACGCCATGCCATCACTGCACTCCATTTAGCTATTTTCTTGGTAGCGCTTACTTCGACTAATCGGACCTTTTGTTTGTGAATGTACTTTTGCCCAGCTAGTACAATAGGTGCCACAGATAGTGCTATCAAAAGTAAAATTACCAAAAGTAGTATTCCCTCCTCGTCTTTCTAAAATAACATCCGAGAAAACGTATTTTTGATAGATCTACCCCTTAATTTTTACTAACTTCCATGCGATAGGCAGGTATTTAAGTTGTGAATTTATCGCCAAACTTTTCTGAAAAGTTCCATTATAATAAGTTCTGAATTAATGTGCTTTTGCAAATAATTATTAAAATGTATGATGATGAGGATGCCGAACACAAACTTGCGTCAATAGCGCTAGTCTGTTACACGTAACGCCATCTCTTGACATTCTGCGGTACTTCACTTGTTGTTTCTTAGACGATTGTTTTGTTACGATTACCTACTTTAAGCCCAAGCAAGGAAGGATACAAGAGGGAATCGCTTGGATTGGAATACGATTTTTGACTTGGTAACGTAACTTTGTTTGGAGTCGTTCGTTAGTCGTTAGGAGGTATCATCATACCAAAAGTCCCAGCCCGTACTCCGTAAGCCGGGAGTAAAGGGAGGGTTTGGAGTTAAAACTTTTAGGTTTTTCGATTAATATGTACTTTAGTATATTGGAAACTATGCGTCCTAGCGATTTATGAGACCTTGTACAAAATCAAAGCTAATGGCTGCAAGTTTTACTCAGTTAAGTTTTGATGAACCCTCTTAAAAAACATCGTTTTCTATTTGCTCTATATTTTTTGACTTAGTTAAACTTGAATAATAAATATTTGAGTATGATGATGATCTTTAGGCGTCCAAATAAGTGTGTTCTGTTCGAATGATTTTGATATTCTTATAATTGGAAAATTTTGTTTGGTTATTTAATATATTGGATTTCAATACATCGGAAACAAGATATTGTGTCGAGATTATTCTTCTTGTAATCATTAAGTACCTATATTCCGCAAGGACCAGTGCAAGTATCATCAAAATTGGTTTGGCAATTTTTGTGGGCAAAAAGAAATACTATGGAATAAAAAACATGTCATCAAACTTTAAAACCGTCTTCAAAAATCTCGATAAAATGGCTGTAATAACATCTTTGTCTTCTGTATAAGAAAAACCAATACATTTGGAGTCTTTTAAGCATTTTTTATAGAGATTTTTGAACGCATAAACCGCGTTGCTAAAGTTTGAACATATGTAACAATTTTTTATCCACGGTATTTCTTTTTGCACATAATGTTTTATTACTACTAAGCCGATTTCGATGAAACATACACTGTTTCCTAATTTTAAATATGCTACAATGAATTAAAAAAGCAAAATCCGAATTCCCATATTGTATCCATTGAACTACTGCTGACATCATAACCTGTGCTTCAATGAATTGATGACACGCTCATCAACTCGTAGTACAAACAAATCATAATTCGAAGTTCAAATTTTTTAATAAAACGTCACTGTCTTGTCGTCGTATTTATTTGCGACACATTTTTTGCTTGGCATAGCTTCTCTACACGTAGTAGAAACAACACTAATCAATCGTATCCTCCGAGATATCCGTATCAAACATTTACACACGTTTTGAAAGCCTTAATAGATCATTTATGTTCTCAGTTTACGTATTTAGCCTAATGATATTGTAACCATTTTTAAATGCCTGAAGAAAACACTAATAAAAAACGATTTCTGAAAATGAAACCTAGATCTATTTATTGCTTCTAAAACCCGTCTCACCAAAAATGCCGTTGCTGAGATCAACAAGAATTTTACGTAATATAGACTATTACTTGTTGGACAACTGTTCCCGTTGACACATCAAATATTACCCTCTTCGTTTATTCGTGTTCCTTGAAATTCCCTATGAGGTTTGACGATAATTATTTGACTAGCCTAGCCTAGAACGGTTAAAGGTATTTGATAAATGTACTTGATTCTATATGGGTATGCATAAAAATAAGTTTTCACATTAGCAAGATAGCAGCAAAATCTATACTAATATTATAAAGCTGAAGAGTTTGTTTGTTTGTTTGTTTGTTTGTTTGAACGCGCTAATCTCCGAAACTACTGGTTCGAATTGAACAATTCTTTTTGTGTTGGATAGTCCAGTTATCGAGGAAGGCTATAGGCTATATAACATCACGCTACGACCAATAGGAGCAAAGATATAATGGTAAATGTGTAAAAAAACGGGAGAAAGAATTCACTATTCCACGCGGACGAAGTCGCTGGCAAAAGCTAGTACCTAATATTACCCCTTAACCACCTTACCTCGTTTGTATCTTTCGATGCTATGGCCAGCGATTCAGAACCTTTAGGTTCGTAACCCAAACTTCAGCTTAGGTTTTGAAGCCCAGAATTCATAAAAAAATATATAGTTTAATAAGCTGCCTATTGACTGTGGGATATAATATATTAATATATATTACGATATATTTTATATCCCGAGATATATCTTTCACCCGTTCACACTATGGGATATATATTTTCTTAGTTTTGTATGGGATTGTCCACCACCGCGGGGGGCGGAGGGGCGTGCGGGGGGTGGAAAATATTTATTTTTCGAATCGCTCCAAAACATATTATAGCTAAGATATAAAATATTATATTTCTCAGTGAGAAGGGTTCCATTGTTAACTATGGTGAGCGATATGAGTATATCTCGGTATATTAATATATATTTCCAAGTGAATAGGCAGCATTAAACTCGAGGATTATATAAAATTCGTATACCAATTGTACCTCAATGTATAACACTATTCGTGGTTTCTCGCTCCTTAACTCTAATGTAGTCGGCTGTGTCGACTTTAGTATAACAGACAGCCCTATTTAATGTAGGTAGAAAGCAAATATTCTCGTAATTCTACGTAACTTACCAATAATAAGTATAAGTAGCCGAGTAACCCATGAATAGGAAATAAAACAAAACTCCGGTTTTCAGTGAGATATATTTATTTCAATCAAAAGGACGAAGAAAACCGAATTCTATTATTGAAATCATAATATAGGTACTACTAAGTCATCTATTTATATAAAAATGGATTGCTATTTGTGTTAGTCTCGCTAAAACTCGAGAACGGCAGAACCGATTTGGCTGATTTTAAACTTGAAATATTCGTGGAAGTTTAGGGAAGGTTTAAACGGTGATGAAATATAGGATAATAAACTACAATGCAAGGGGGACGGGGCCGCCGAGGGCAACGAAACGAAGTTCGCCGGGATCGCTAGTGAGTGAATAATTGTAAGTATAGTAATATCAAACACTCGCTTCCTCTGCGGCCTTCGATGTACATTATTTTCTGGTATTATAATATTGTATAAAGACTTATTTTTATCATTTTCAGTTTTTTAATTATTTTTTTAATTTCGATATTGTTTATTTCAGTAATTTTGTTCCGAGTTTGGCCGAATGTTCATTGGCCAGATAAAACTTATCAGACTGATAAATTTTATAGCGACAGATTTAAAAAAATGACAGTAACGTACGATTATGATTGCTGAAAATTGGGTAATTTAGCCATATTGTATTTTGTTCGACGAATATTTCTTATCTGATGATCAGGACAAATCAGCCCTAAAGGAGACGTTCGTATCTTACCCCAGAGTCGTTTTATGTTTGAGTAAAGAAAAGCATTAAGAGACTTGACTATATCATTTTGCAAAAATATATTGAATTTTTAATACAATATTGTTAATTTACTTTGCTTTTATCTAGCGGCATATAAATCTACAAAATAAATAGGACAACGATTGAATACAATTTCCTGTCCCCAACAATTGTTGTGTTTGGCAGAATATAGCGGTTTCGAGCACTTATAAGCATACTGACGACCGCTTAACGAAATGGCATATTGTGTCATACTGTGTCATAGAACTGGCAGTTAGTTAAATAAGTAAGCGCTCGCAATCGCTATTTTAAGAATGAAGATGACGTTTGCCTCCCAAAGGTACTAACCTTTAAACCTATCAACCTCTTCCTAAAACTTGAAAAAAAACTGTGACAAGGAACTTCTTATCGTTGGCTATTGTTTGCGTCTTCGTAATTTTTACGCGTTACGCACCCTAGCGGGGCAGTTATCTATGTTTTAGTTTTGGTGGCCTAGATGGCGGTTTTTCGACACAGATGGCGCTATGATCTAGATAGACCTATTTTAAGTAGTGTGTAATAGATTGACCCCACACATTTTATTTCGTTTTATGTGAAAACCCCGCTATTTACGGCTTATATTACTTTATGTTATTTTAAAACGAGAAGAAAGGAACCCATAAAATTAGTTTTGGACGTGACGCATGGATTTTTACTTTTGGGGCAAGCAATGTATGGCGGGTCGTCCGTGTCCTTTATTAATTACTATTTTTGTCTGATATGAATTCTATACTTAAAAAATAAATATAAATAAAAATAAATATTTGTAGTATTCATATCGACACTACACTAGTGCAACACCACTGCGCCTCCCCATTTATTTTATTTATTTAACTCGTCAAGTATGTGTGAACGAGACACAATAGAAATTCCATTATTATGCGACTCCCGGGAGTCGTTTGATACCTGACTGATTAAGAACTTTATTGCACAAGTAACAGTGTGCAAAAGGTGGACTTAATGCTAATAGAATTCCCCAGTAATGCAGAAAGATTATAAGTGGCCCCATTATGGCCTGTATGTGTAAAAGATAGAGAATTAGGCGCTGTCAAGAAGCGAGTGTTTGATATTAATAGAATTGCACACATTATTGTTCTTTGTTACAGGTTCCTCGTAGAGGCGCCGCCATCATGGCGTCGGACGAACAATTTTCATTATGTTGGAACAATTTCCACGCAAACATGTCAGCAGGCTTTCACGGCCTGCTGTCGCGTGGAGATTTAGTAGATGTAACGTTGGCTGCCGAAGGCAGGTTATTACAAGCACACAAGCTCGTGCTATCAGTATGTTCTCCCTATTTTCAAGAAATGTTCAAAATGAACCCAACTCAACATCCCATAGGTAAGCTGTTTTTTACATCGATTACCTACTTGTAATTATTGTAACTTTGTATATTTGGCGATTTATTAATAACTTCTTTTCTTGTTTCAGTATTTTTAAAAGATGTTAGTCATTCTGCGTTAAGAGACTTATTACAATTTATGTATCAAGGTGAAGTTAATGTTAAGCAAGAAGAATTAGCGTCGTTTATTAGTACCGCGGAACAACTTCAAGTGAAAGGTCTAACCGGTAATCAGAATGAAGAAAGTTCCACGCCATCCAAACCAAAGCCGACGTCGAGGCCAGGCCCGAGGTCGTCACAACAAAGGCAATCTGTTATGACTAAGTTAGAGACTGATTTAGATTCTAAGCCCTCCTCAACTCCAGTAGCAATTAAGCGACCAAATAGGCCATCAATAGCATCAAATAATTCATCATCTTCACAAAGTGGACCTGCGAAACGGAAATGTGTAGACCCATTAGAAGCCGGACCCTCTGGATCAGCTAAAGAAGAATTTGTAACGATACCGGACGAAGATGAAAACAACGCCGTGGCACCCAAAATGGAACCCGAATTCGTCAATGAAAGCATGTGGGATGATGACGAAGAGGGTGCAAATAACGATGATACGAATTTCGGCGAAGATGACTCGAATATGGAAATGACTGGTAAGTTGCACTACATAGCCTCTATAAATTGACACTTATGTATACGTTTGTCTTACAAATTTGTTATTCCAGGCTTTGATGGTTCGGCAACTGGTGATGGCAATTTAACGGGGAGTGGCGAAGGTGGCGCTGTAGGTGATGCACAAGGTAGGTTTACTTGTCTTAAACCAAGAACTATTTCATCAAGACCTTGATGAAGTGGTTCTTCCGTACATAATTTACATGATCTTTTGCGTAACTAACAGTTTCATTTCAATAATTGATCTCTATTTTCGTGATCATGTAAGTTATAATTATTAGAAGTAGAATGAAATTTGTAAGTTAGCTTATGTAGATGTAGTTTAGTTTTTTACATAGTATTCCTAATTTCGTAGCGTTTATAGCGCTGCGCGGGTAAGGTCACATTAAAGGTATGGTAAGGTAATCAAGGTTTTTCGGTAAGGTGTTAAGGTAACTGGTATGAAGGTCAAGGTATTGGTAAGGTATGATGAAAGGTTAAAAGGTACGGTAAAAGGTTCAAAGGTAAAGTGGTAACAAGAAAGAACAAACTGTCCCTGGTAAACTGGTACACACATAAAAAAAATTAATTGGAAGGACAGAAATGGTAAGAAACATGCAAAACGTATGATAATGGTAGGTAAGTATGTTTCAGGATAAAAGGTACAGCGCTCTGGTGGTAAGGTATGATGATGGTACTGGTATGGTATGGCCCTTTGTTTTTTGCGACGGACGCTGCGGCAAGCGCGTCGAGTTAATCATTGCTATTGCTGTTGCGTCCAACGTGGATAAAGTAGGTAGTTCAGAGTTTCTACGACACTTAGATATATGTAGGTACCACCTACTTAATGCAGGCCGTATCTAGGCGGATACCTACGTGGTTGCAAGACTTGACAGTTTGTCGCAGGTATACTGTGATCACAGATAATATAATACCTGTGATTAACCATAGGCTCTATCTATTCGGGCGAGGCACGTTTAAGCTACGCATTCACTAGGCGACAAAGTCACTCAACATGTCGCGAGCAGTCGCGGGATATCGTGAATATCAGAATGGCGGTCTGATAGCTCCAAATCGTGATGTTTTTGTCTAAAAGCAATGAACTGGGAACGTTCTAAATGTTCCGTACACTTTGATCCTTAGTACCTCAGTGATACAGGAGTAATTTGGAAAAGTTTGTCACCCGCCGTTCTGATTTCAGGTTGGCGGGTGCATTTAAAATTCAAACAATTAGAGAATCATTTTAGTGTGCAAGGTCCTCCTTATCAATGTACTAGATGATTTTTATAAAGCATTAGCGGGTACACTGCGTGTTAAATGAGTTTTTTTGAAAATTAAGATTCGACTTAGCGCCTGTCCATTTTTCATAGCAATGTCACATACTGGTAATGTGACATTGCTATTGTGATGTTTTCGTTAAGTGAAAGTAAGTGGACCCTGAATTTAGTTAAGGGTGGCACGGAATCCAACCTGACGTCAGGATGGCCTGTGTATAAGACTTATGATATAATATTCCAAGGGCTGAGGTACTATTTTTTTATCGATAGGTACCAAATAGTACCAATTAGGTACTAAATTTCTCAATATATTTCATCTAAATCTAGCGATCACACAGGCAGACCTGACAGTCACGATTCACGAACATTTATATACTAAATGATTTATATACTAAAATGATGTACGCTAAGCGTACATAGTGTACGTTATGCCGATATCGCTGTACGTGTAATAGTTAATGAGAAAATGGACATCGATTGTGGCTCTGCTGGGGAGCATACTCCCTGGCAGCGCCACTCAGAATATGACCTCAGGAGTGATAAACGCAGCAGTTTTTTAATAGAACCTGTTGTACGAATTGTTTTTGTTGTGTACGTGTTACAAAATGTCATTATGAATCAGCAGTTGTGTATTTATATGCAAAAGAAAGTCGCGTTAGTTACACCACTTATAACTCGAGAACGGATTGACCAATTTTCATGATTTTTACTTTGTTGGATTAGTTTTCGTACTGAATAACATAATAAATATTGAAATATTAAAAATTCACGCTATTACCGATATAGCTATTGTGACAGAGCTTTGCCGCAGAGCCACCACTTAAAACGATCATATATATACAAAAGAGACGTACGCTTAACGTACATATTGTACGTTAAGCCGATATCGCTGTACGAGTAATAGTAAATGAAAAAATGGACATCGATTGTGGCTCTGCTGGGGAGCATACTCCCTGGCAGCGCCACTCAGAATATGACCTCAGGAGTGATAAACACTACAGTTTATTGATAAAACCTGTTCTACGAATTGTGTTTGTTGTGTTAGTGCTACAAAATATCATTATTAATCAGCAGTTTTATATTTATATGTAAAGGAAAGTTGCGTTAGTTACACCACTTATAACTCGAGAACGAAAGGACCGATTTTCATGATTTTTACTTTGTTGGATTAGCTTTTGTCCTGAATAACATAATAAATATTGAAATATTTAAAATTCGTGTT
>CAUZXH010000025.1:0-18234 GCA_963584085.1 Pyrausta aurata | reverse complement strand
GGGGCATTTCTAACCTTATTTATCTATTCAGTGTTTTCACCCAAAAAACAAAAAAAAAATCCAACGACGAATTTTCTTTTTCCACAACTAATTAGCGACTAATTAGCGGCAAATTATCCCCCTAGTCGAATTGCGATCAGAAACTTCCAAAGACGATTTCACGAGGCTGCTCCGCTAACTTTATATGAAGTTAGCGGAGCACCCAAAAAAAACAATAAAAAACCAACGACGAATTTTCTTTTTCCACAACTAATTAGCGGCAAATAATCCCCCTAGTCGAATTTCGATAAGACACTTTCAAAGACATTTTCACGGGGCTGCTCCGCTAACTTCATATGAAGTTAGCGAAGCATCCAAAAAACAAAAAAAAACCAACGACGAATTTTCCTTTTCCACAACTAATTAGCGACTAATTAGGGGCAAATTATCCCCCTAGTCAATTTTCAATCAGAAACTTTCAAAGACGTTTTCACCCAAAAAACAAAAAAAAACCAACGACGAATTTTCCTTTTCCACAACTAATTAGCGACTAATTAGCGGCAAATTATCCCCCTAGTCGAATTGCGATCAGAAACTTCCAAAGACGATTTCGCGAGGCGGCTCCAAAATCAGAAACTTTCAAAGGCGTTTTCACCCAAAAAACAAAAAAAAATCCAACGACGAATTTTCTTATTCCACAACTAATTAGCGACTAATTAGCGGCAAATTATCCCCCTAGTCGAATTTCGATAAGACACTTTCAAAGACGTTTTCACGGGGCTGCTCCGCTAACTTCATATGAAGTTAGCGAAGCATCCAAAAAACAAAAAAAAATATCCAACGACGAATTTTTCTTTCCTACAACTAATTAGCGACTAATTAGCGGCAAATTATTCCCCTAGTCGAATTGCGATCAGAAACTTCCAAAGACGATTTCGCGAGGCGGCTCCAAAATCAGAAACTTTCAAAGGCGTTTTCACCCAAAAAACAAAAAAAAATCCAACGACGAATTTTCTTATTCCACAACTAATTAGCGACTAATTAGCGGAAAATTATCCCCCTAGTCGAATTTCGATAAGACACTTTCAAAGACGATTTCACGGGGCTGCTCCGCTAACTTCATATGAAGTTAGCGAAGTATCCAAAAAACAAAAAAAAAATCCAACGACGAATTTTCCTTTCCTACAACTAATTAGCGACTAATTAGCGGCAAATTATCCCCCTAGTCGAATTTCGATAAGACACTTTCAAAGACGATTTCGCGAGGCGGCTCCAAAATCAGAAACTTTCAAAGGCGTTTTCACCCAAAAAGCAAAAAAAAATCCAACGACGAATTTTCTTTTTCCACAACTAATTAGCGACTAATTAGCGGCAAATTATCCCCTTAGTCGAATTTCGATAAGACACTTTCAAAGACGATTTCACGGGGCTGCTCCGCTAACTTCATATGAAGTTAGCGAAGCATCCAAAAAACAAAAAAAAAATCCAACGAAGAATTTTCCTTTTCCACAACTAATTAGCGACTAATTAGGGGCAAATTATCCCCCTAGTCAATTTTCAATCAAAAACTTTCAAAGACGTTTTCACCCAAAAAACAAAAAAAAAATCCAACGACGAATTTTCCTTTTCCACAACTAATTAGCGGCAAATTATCCCCCTAGTCGAATTGCGATCAGAAACTTCCAAAGACGATTTCGCGAGGCGGCTCCAAAATCAGAAACTTTCAAAGGCGTTTTCACCCAAAAACCAAAAAAAAATCCAACCACGAATTTTCTTTTTCCACAACTAATTAGCGACTAATTAGCGGCAAATTGTCCCCCTAGTCGAATTTCGATAAGACACTTTCAAAGACGTTTTCACGGGGCTGCTCCGCTAACTTCATATGAAGTTAGCGAAGCATCCAAAAAACAAAAAAAATCCAACGACGAATTTTCCTTTTCCACAACTAATTAGGGGCAAATTATCCCCCTAGTCGATTTTCAATCAGAAACTTTCAAAGACGTTTTCACCCAAAAAACACAAAAAAAAATCCAACGACAAATTTTCCTTTTCCACAACTAATTAGCGACTAATTAGCGGCAAATTATCCCCCTAGTCGAATTGCGATCAGAAACTTCCAAAGACGATTTCGCGAGGCTGCTCCGCTATCTTTATATGAAGTTAGCGGAGCACCCAAAAAAACCAATAAAAAAACCAACGACGAATTTTCTTTTTCCACAACTAATTAGCGACTAATTAGCGGCAAATTATCCCCCTAGTCGAATCTCGATCAGAAACTTCCAAAGACTATTTCGCGAGGCTGCTCCGCTAACTTCATATGAAGTTAGCGGAGCACCCAAAAAAACCAAAAAAAAATTAAACGACAAATTTTTTTTTTCCACAACTAATTAGCGACTATTTAGCGGCAAATTCTCCATATAGCGATTTATCGGTTTGTCGTGGGTGCTCCGCTAACTTCACGGTCATACGCATGTCACTGAACGTTTTTGAGGTGGTTCCTGGTAGCCTCAAATGAAAGTTTAAATTAATTCGGAGCCATAATTTAAATTGGTTAAATCTAATTCGACAAGCTAGTTGACTAAGGAAAGTTACTTAATAAACTACTTTATTTTCCATGAAATGTCATACTGTACACGAAAGGAAAATCAACGGGGAAGTCAAGTAACCCACCCAGTTACTCAAAAACAGTAAACGATTTGCGCGTCTATAATATCGATGTTTTTTTTGCAAGGTGACACCCTGCACCGGTACTTGCCTGGTGGCTAAACGAGTAAATTGATCATCCATCGTCTACCATGTCGCAGATTATACTGCGCGTGTAGAACATGGAGTAGGTAGGCCGGCGGATATTAAATCTGGTTCGTTACGTATGTACGGTCTAGTCTACATCTGAGTTGCGGTACTAGTGTCGTGATAATAGTACATTCGCCGATTACATTGGAGCACGGAACGCGCTGTAAGCGGATTTCGTTAAGCTGAGTTGGGACTAGGATTGTCGAATAAACGCTGTGAATAACAAAGGGAAATACTTGGATATAAAATGTTTTGGATGTATTTTGTTCATTATTTGTTTAGTTAGTAAATAAAAAACCGTCGAAATGAAAGTCGGACTCGCTCACGAAGGGTTCCGTATCCTACTAGTAATATGTTCTGTAAATCATGATTGAGGAAGGTTATAATGGTGCGATTTTTTTCAGCTAAAAGTAACAATCAAAATTAATGTTTGGCTACAGTTTCAGTTTCATATCTTAAAGCTTTTTGTAGGTATTTTTTTAACTAAAATTACCTGTAATTTGCTTTAAGTTAATGGTCTACAACTCTGTAATTTGATAACTTATCATAGCCGTGAGTTTTTCTCTTAAATTTATCATATATGCTTGTGCTATGAATTTTTCACGTATACCTTACTATCATTTAGCTGGGAGATTTTAAAATTTGATTTTACTACTTAAACGGGGAGATAAGAATACATGTCCATGCCGAATTATAGTTTTCTTGTACATAAGGTCTCTGCGCTGAACTGCGGACAGACGGACTACGGAACCCTAAAAAAACCGGCTAAGTGTGAGTCGTATTCGCGCACTGAGGGTTCCGTGCCACCCTGAACTGGAAACGGGGTCCACTTACTTCCATCTAACGAATTTATCACAATATTTTTTGACGGCAAAAATTACTTTGTTTTTCAGTGTTTGTATAAAAATGATTTTTTTTTACTTTTTGTAGGTATATGAATCGGAAAGCGGTAAATAAGATACACCTTAAAGTTTTAATATAAAGTGGTTGTGGCATACGGACGGACAGACAGACAGACAGACTTGAAGGGCTTCGTTTTTTGCCATTCGGCTACGAAACCCTAAAAACAACCATCCGGTAACATTTAGTTGCGGTAAAGTGTTGGGAAGACACAGTTATTTATTTAGTAGGCACGGTACAAATCGGTAAGGTGAGCAGGATGAAATAGCGGCTATTAGAAATCAGCTACCTAATCAAAATAAATTAGAACCGAAATGCGTTGATGTTATCATCCATCACATTCTTCGAATCAAAATAAAAGCTATCGCGTATTATCTTTATCGCATCGATAACTAAAGAACCATACGGTATGTTATAATTTTCCTCTTTTGATACACAATTTGAATGTTTGCCCTAAGACAAATGACATTAAAGGAGCAGAGCAATAAGAATAAGAGCGCTTCCCGTCGCAGGACGCGGCGACGATGCACGACACGGGGATATTAACGTGTAGGGCTGATACCGCCCGCGCCAATATCTAAGAAACTAATGTACCTATCATCATTATAACAATACAAAACATCAGTTCCAGCCCTAACCGGTGATAGCGTATCACTATCGCTTCTGATAACAACGTGTCACGGTCAACTGCGTGGACTATCGATTGGGTGTTTCCGTTTTAATAACAAAGCCTTAAATTGTTTCTGAGTCAACAGGAAAACAGGTTTAGCTTGTTGGAACTTGGAATTTGGTTAAATTGACGTTTTTAATAAAACACAATTTACCCAAATCACGGGGTAAATACCGGAATAATAAACACAATTTACGGATAAATAAAAATATCCGTAAATTGTGTTTTATTAAATGTGTAGTGTTCGCGTCAACTTCAGAAACAAGTAAATTGACGTTACTAATAGATGAGGTAGAAATAATGTGGTTCCCCAAATGGTGCAAATTTATTAAATACCTACATTGTTGTGTTATTTCGATCGAATAGTAATAACCTACGTCTCCTTTTCCTGGTTATAGTTTGCCCAAATGTTACATACAATAAGACCTGTTGTAAAATTACCTATACCAAGCAATAAATAAGTTGATTGATTGATTGATAGTATTAATAATAACACGGTAATGCAAATGTTTGAACAGATTCAAAACACTTATTTGCTATAAGATCTCTCAACGAACGCTTTGTTCTTTATTGGCCTGCATATGACGGCAGCCCTAGCCGCAAGTGCCGACGAGCAGGGCCGCCGCGCCGCGGGTCGTCGGCCGCGACACGCGACCTGCGCGCACGCATCTTCTGAGGTGGCTATTGAGTTACCCTACTACTCTCATCTGCTGCTATCACCAAATCAATTATTAGAAACTAGCTTTTGCCCGCGACTTCGTCCGCGTGGAATAGTGACTTCTTTCTCCCGTTTTTTACACATTTACCACTGTATCTTTGCTCCTTTTGGTCGTAGCGTGATGTTATATAGCCTATAGCCTTCCTCGATAACTGGACTATCCAACACAAAAAGAATTATTCAATTTGAACCAGTAGTTTCGGAGATTAGCGCGTTCAAACAAACAAACAAACTCATCAGCTTTATAATATTAGTGTAGATAATCTTCACAGCAAAACTTTTTTACACTCGACACGATGTTATGTACTTGATAAAAGAATACGGGGTAAGCAGTTGTGTCATCCTCCAGAGCGACATCACGTCACATTTAATTGCAACTATCTCCACCACGCGCTGACCGTGGGCCGGTTTAATTAATTACTGTTTAGCGACTAATTGGAAGTTCCCAGAAAAACAAGAAAGCTTGAGTATGGTAGCTCTAGCGGACAAATGATATGGCAAGTTTTATAAGAAACGCGATTACACGAAAGCTGGTTGGATGGTTAATTTAATATGGTACCAGAAAATCCAAAGCTACCAAATACATTACGATACAATAAGTGTATTTAAAAAAACATGTCTACTATACTAAGTACTCAATACTTTGAGCAAGTACTGCATGAAATAACAGATCAATGACGTCATTGGTGATGAGGATAGTACCTACTGCACTTGCACCATTATTGTTAACTTTTATAATCAACCTTGATTTCGATTGTTTTAACTTTTATCTGAGGACAAAATTGCATGCAAGTGCAGATCATTGCTATAAAAAAAGTTTTCATGGTGGTAGCAAAACAGGCACTTGAGTTCCATTCCATGCACGCGGCACTGGTTCCTTAAGGCGGATGTACAGAAATACCCTCTTCTTCTTCTTAGCCTGTCGATGGTAGATCAATTAAATTTGTAGTGCCCAGTAATACCCTCTGATCTCCTCACTCAGACAGGACCAAACTACAATGAGACTGCAAATCATTTGGCATGCCACAGTGTGGCCTTATGGCCTTGTTACTTCAAATACACATACATGTCGATCATAAAGAAAACCAAAACAGGTCATGAAGAAATCAAAACAAACAAAGGGTTAGGTATTGGTTTATAATGAGCGATAAACCAATACCTAAGTAAGTGTTGATATTGAGAAAGCCAATTAAAATCATAATTGGATTAGCCATTGTTACCATGTTCAGATGTGTTTTCCATATAAATTAGCAAATATTGTTGTGTAAATAATGAACATAAATTAATATGAACCAGAACTATTTGATTGCAAAAAAGAGTTTAAAACTTCAGATAACTTTTGTTCACGGATACAATCAATTGTTGATGACAGCAGCGTGAGATTAATCTCGTAATTTTGGCCAACTGTACCTGTTGTTACGAATAATTCTACTAACGAATATTTGGCATTGTGAGGTCAGTGGAGCTATATGAATAATCGAAGCGACTAATAGATTTTTTTCTTTGTGACAGAAGGTTTGGCAAAAACCACTTATCTATTCAGTGGCAAAAACATTGTGTGCTTGTACTTACATGTTGTGTAGACAAAAAATAACATGCAATCATTATGGTAAAATACATTACCTAAGTACTGAACATACTAATTATAATCAATTAGCTGTTGAAGGTTTATTACTTGGGTACTTGAGAAGTATGAGTAACTAGGACCGTCATTCATTATCATTATTACCTTTCAGAAAAAAAACACAAAATCTGATTTCTGATGATAGTGTTGCAGCAGCGCATTGTTGGGTCTTTTATCGGAAAGCTGTGGCACCATTGTGTTGGCCCATTGTATGGAAATATCACATGTCGGACAAACTAACACTGTATACTTGATGTGAAATATTACTCTATCTTGAGCATGTATTAGTTAAACAATCGTTTTTTTTTTAATTATGACCAACCAACATGATCCAATTTTTTAAGTAGAAAGTAGTAGTCCAAAGAGGTGAGATCGGGTTGACACAGCAGTTGTTCAAAATTTTATTACAAAACTTTCACAACTCCTCAAAGGTATGATTACTTACTTTGTCAGACTGGAGTCATATATTTTAAGATGAACTCACCTTCAGGGTAGGCCTGCTTGTTTGCGATGAAGTCGATCACGAGGTGGGTGGAGTTGTAGAGCGAGCCCATGGCGCGCATGTCGAACTCCACGGTGGCCACGTAGGTGGTGTTGATCACGGGCTCCGAGTAGCTCACGTTGGCCATCTCCATCACGCCCGACATCTCGGAGCGCAGGTTGCGGCTGATGTTACTCAGGAAGGACTCCGCGGCCGCGCCCCGGGCCAGCGCGGCCGCCATCAGCACCGTCACCCACCGAAGCATCGTCACTATGACCACTCCGCACTCTGAACTACCACATCACAAACTTGACCGCGCGTGCACACACTTTTTATAATTCGGAGGGTAAACTATTTGTTTGCAAAACAAACGCCGAGATACCCGTTAACTAAACATAAACACTTGCAAACGAGGTCGATAACGATATCGACTACTAGGAAATGAATACGGATTATTAAGATCAGTCGCTTTTAATCAATATTAGGACACATAATAAAAAAAACTTCACTCAATTTATCTTATTTTTATGTTAAGATATTCATATTTCTTAACGTTCTATCAGTTCTTTGTTACAAAAATAAAACGGCAGTGGTCGGCCATTCACACACGAGCGAGAGACATTACTAATCTTCTGTGGCTGGATGTGTTCCGTTTGCGATCCGATTGGTGGTTTGCTTGTTTGTGAACTTGTGAATGGTGAATGTGAATGATAGATAAGTGACAGATATTAAGCTGCCTTTTGACTGTGGGATATAATATATATTACGACATATTTTATATCCCGAGATATATCTTTCACCCGTTCACATTAATATGGGATATATATTTTCTTAGTTTTGTACGGGATTGTCCACCACCGCGGGGGGCGTAGGGGCGTGCGGTTGGTGAAAAATATATATTTCTTGAATCGCTCCAAAACATATTATAGCTCGGGATATTAAATATTATATTTCTCAGTGAGAAGGGTTCCATTGTAAGCTATCATGAGCGATATCGAGTATATCTCGGTATATTAATATATATTTCCAAGTGAATAGGCAGCTTTAGACAGCACAGGGATCCACAAATCCCCACATTCGTTCAATGAGCAGGTTTTCTTGTCAATAGATGTTTATATCATCAAGAGATGGCGCTAGCGTCACTTTAGAAAACTAACCTTTGATCATAGAATGTAGTTTAAAGCGCAGATTTTTTCTTTCTCTATGCCTTTGATGGACGAGGAACTAACTTTATAAACTTTATGATGAAGGTGTAATTCTGTCTGTACCTATACTACTAAAAGAAGTAAAAGACTTTGAAATTATAAAATACAAGTATTTTATTTAATTTTGGTCATTGACGTATTTTATAATATTAACTTTACGAATAGTTATGCAAAGGAGGAGGCTTAAAAATACCCATCCCATATCCATAATTTTTCTAACAACACCATCTTGTGAGAGCTGTAAAACCTCGTGAGTAAAACGATGGGAGAAAACTGATAATGAGCAGTTTTCTTGTCTTGAGATGTTTATTTCATCGAGAGATGGCGCTAGCGTCACTTTAAGATTAGGTAGTAACTAACTTTTTTAACTTTATGAATTATAAAGCAGAGGGTAATTGCTTTTCGCCATCGTAAATAATAAACAGTAAAACAATATTAATGTAAACCTTCAGTACCTAAAGTACATAATAATGCCAAAAAATAAGTATCCTAATTTATAGGTAAACCGCTTCATTGAGACTTCGCCTGCGGGGTACAGGGGTGCGGGCGGAAAGACGAGAGCGGGGACTGTAAGGGGTGCGGGCGGCGGGGATACACAAGAGACGAAATTTGCCGCGACAGTTCTTAAGATATGTGACGTCAGTGGTCACAATAGTGGTCGTCAGTGTCGACACTTTATAACATTACATAACATATTGGAAAAAATATTCTATTAAAAATATAATTTTAATGACAGTGAATTAAGTCTAAATATTACTATCCAGAGCAGCGGATTTTGATCAATAAATAAAATGGAATCTTAAAATAAAATATTTTTTTTGGCAAAATTAAACACTTCAAATAACTTTCCCTGGTAACTTTTGCGACTATTTTCATGCGCGGATACACCGTTGTGGGCACTGTGGGCATGCCCACAACCCTAATCACAATTTATAAATTGCATGGTAGAAACTTTTTGTCATTTTACTAAAGCAAGAAGCATCCTAAACAAATACCTTGTTCTCACTTTGCTCAGCCATTACTTTTTTGCTTGCTTTCAAAGGCGTCGTGATTCGTGAACCAAAAATAGCGCGCTCGCTTCGCTCGCGCTTTATATCATATTTTTCTTTGAATTATTATCAATTTAACAATTGTTAAATAAAAACGAAATTTGCGCGCTCGCTTCGCTCGCACTTTAAAAAATATTGTTGTTTTGGTTTCATGAGCATCGAAAACTGAATTTTACTGCGGTCGCTTAGCACGCGCTTGACAAGAATTTTTATTATGTTTTTGGTTTGACGAGAGTCAAAAACTAATTTGTAGTGCGCTCGCTTCGCTCGCGCCTTATTTTTGTCGTGTTATTGGCTTGACGGGCGTCGAAAACCAGATTGTGCGAGCTCGCGCTTAATATAATGTTCCTTGTTTGATAAACTTTACTTTCATGCCATCGTCATAATTTGTTAAAATCACCCCCCCCCACCCCCCTCCCCCCTATCATTGAAAACCCATAGCGTGCCCAAAACCTTATTATAGAGCTGGATCCGCGCCTGACTGTTTTGTTTAAGTGTATATCTAGTTCATATTCATATCTAGTTCATATTCCGCTGAATTTGGATGTATATTTTACTCTAAAATATTCGTATATATTTAGAGCCTTTATTAAAACACTGTTATTTTTTGTTATTAAAAGGTATACTTAATTTTAAGAGCATTCTCTTCCCCAGTTATACTAATTGCATAGAATATATAAAAGTAGGTACTACAACTTTAGGTCATGTACAAAGATTGTAACAGATGCAGGAGAATGATGTCAAATAGGAATAAAAAAAACCCGACAAAAAATACAATAATATAGATTTTGTGTCCGAATATACTGCGGGTGCGTCTCATTTATTATACAAACATTTGATATAATTCAACTTTAATAACGATCACTTTACATAAGAATCATTTGTAATAAAAACACATAATATAATTTTGTTTATCATAACGTTTACTTCACAAAATATTCATTTTATATAATACCATTGAGTATAACGTTCACATCTTATAAAAACATTTGAAATAAAACTTATTTTATATATCGTTCATTTGATATAATTTTGTTTGACATACGCATTATTTCATATAACTATTATTTGAGATAATAACGTTTCAAATAATGATTAAAAGAAATAACCGTCAAATTAATATAACCTTCACTTGGTTTAACTACCATTGGTATAATTTCAATTGTTTTTTTAAAACTAATTATAAAAAATCTGAATTATGTTAACCCCGACTCGCCGTGGTCACTTCGCCGTGGTCACTTCGCCGTGGTACTTGTCTGCCCGATACTAGAGTGTAATTTAGAAGCCGGAGGCGCGGAGGGAGAGCAGCCACCGCCCGCTGTAACAAGGGGCAGGCACCCGTACGAGCCGGAGCGGCTGAGGCTGGTTGCCGAAGGCCGAAGGCCGAGGCGACCAAAAAGCCGAAGCTGTGGAGGTGAGCGTGGGTGACTGCGCTTTGTTGCGCAAGGGCGGAGAAGCTGCACTTCCCGCAGCGCCGGAGACGTGGAAATCATGATGCATGTGTGCTTGCTTGCATGCTGCATGCCTGCTTGCATGCTGCATGCCTGCTTGCAAGCTGCATGCCTGCTTGCATGCTGCATTCCTGCTTGCATGCTGTATGCCTGCTTGCATACTGCTTGCCTGCTTGTTTGCATCATTGCCTGCATCCTGCATGCCTTGAATAACCTAGCAGCTGCACTTTTTTATGTAATTGTTTTTATATACTATGATATCATATAAATTGGAGTTTATATGAAGTTATCATTATATGTTTTAAATATTATTTAAAGAGTGTTATCGTACATGAATGTTATACTAAATGTTATTATACTAAATAAACGTTATTTGTTTTTATTATTATATCATGTAAATGTTATATTAAATGTTGTTTATATGAATTGATTTTAGCTCAATCGTTTGTTATACGTTTTAAAATTATATCATTCAAAATTATATCATTTCATTATTATACTAAAAAAGTGTTATATTAAACAAAATTATATGATGTGATTGTATATGTTTTGAACTTTATATGATTTGTTGTTATATTATATATTACACACCCATATACTGCGACTTATCTTCAGACTTCAGTCAGACAGTATTCTCTTGTGTACTTCTGTCAAAGCGTCCGCAACTATCAACAGATGCTATCGCTACCGGTGTAGCGAGCAGTGATTATATTCTCTTTGTAGCGAGCGTACTGAATTTTGAAAAGAATGTGCCTGCCGCCCGCACCTCTCACAAATCCCGCTCTCGCCTCCCCCCGCGCCCCTGTACCCCGCAGGCGAGGTCTCAATTTCGCGGTTTACCTATAATCCGTAAGTCATTTTACATTATACAATATTTACTTACGCACTTTTTTTATCATTGTCTATGGTTTTCCGCCAACGTGAAAATGTCGCAGTCAAATCGTATAATTCCGCCGTTTACATATTATGGCGTCGTCAGTTTATAAACGCTCGCGGATTTGCAAAATAACGAAGGCAAAATTTATAATGCCGAGTCATTATATAAAATGCCACAACATTTAATCTACAACCGAAACGCATAATACATAGTGCCGAAAAAAATGAAGGATTTAGTTATTTTTTGCACCACGGGTGGCGCTATTGAGCATTAAAGAAAAATGGCGTCAAAAAGTGAATTCATTTGTGAAAATGTGATTGAAAAACAGTGGAAATACCACGTGTATGATTGATGTTATGCGTGGTAATAGTTATTTCAAAGACGTTTTTCATAATGAAATACGAAAATTGTAGAATACTCAATCGGGAACGATAACAAATCCATGACAAAAAATTGAGGTTATCCGGCACCTCAAGAACGCTAAGGTGTCCGTCCATGGAATCTTAGATCCGCAGGACACCTGCAGTTTAATAAAATTATTAGTGAAAAATTTGATGTGATGGATGAATGAGTATTAGCGATGTGGACTGTGTTATTCTAAAAAAGAATTACCCTAACAGTGTAACAGTCATTGCCATTGTTTATTTAAAAATGTATTATGTCACAAAACTGATTTACTTCCATAATAATTTTTTTTTGGAAATTTCTTATTACTTTGATATGTCCCACAAAACTGTGTTTTATCATGGTTGCCCTAAATCGGCATGAACTAACCAACCGTCGTCGAAATTATGACAATTGAACAGTTAGCATTTTGCTCTCTGCATTTTGCAAATCCGCGAGCGTTTATAAACTGACGACGTCATATGTAAACGGCGGAATTATACGTTTTGCCTGCGACAAAAACATCAGAACACATGTTCCTAAAGTGACCCTAACGCCATCTAGTGAGAGCTGTAAAATGATAGGAGAAAACGGCTCATTGATTACCAGCAGAGTTGCCATATCTATTCAGTGTTGCCATCAGTTGCCATTAGAACAAAGTGATTTTGGCATATTAGTACTTATTTTTTAATTTCAATTTGTAAAGGGACAATAACAGGTCAACAGCTCACAAAAAATTTAGATATAATATGAGTAGATTACTTTGTATAGCCAATAACAATTGACCACAATAATATGAACATTGTTATGTTATGGAGATAATAGACAAGTCAATTTATTAACGGTAAGCAAAACTACCATATCATAATATTAAAGGCATGCATGCATGCATGTAATCTTTATTCTAGACAATTAACCCCCAACCATGGTTGCATCGTTATGGAGGAAGGGTCTCTCCACCAAAACCCGAAACCCACAGGGTGGTATCTATGTGAGAGAAGTAACATCATAATTTATAAATCTCACTAGCAGCGAGCGACGAGATCAATCACACAAACAAAGTTATCTTATCATAAAATCATACGATAAATATAATATTAACTCCTAAAGCAGAGTAAAGTTTAAAAAACAAACACAGTAAAAACCATAATCATAATCGGTCCAACCGGTCCCGACTCCCGAGTCATAAACGTAAATTTAATAAATACCCAGCATTCTTAATAAACACCTGGGTAAATTAGGTAAAAATCATTTTTTTCCTACCGGGTGGGAATAAATTGGATAAATATCCACCGGACTTTTACCCACCCGCCCATCTATAGTCCTAAGCGGTGTAACATGACTTTATTTGATTTGACTGACCTGTATTTCGGGTTACTACACCATTGGGAAAGCAGCTTCACTGTTTACACTTCAAAAGCCACGTACGATAAAGTGTTGTCGACAATTTTTGACAGCGACGGACGGCAGATTGCTTTTATGGTGACGCAGGCTTAAGATGCACGCCGTGATAAAAATTTATCGAGGCATTTTAGCGCGTTTGTTTGTCAAAAATCGACATACCCGCAGTTGCTAACATGGCTGCCATGAAAGTCATGTCGTACTGTCAAAATTCGAAATATGACAAAATTATCATTGAACCCTAACATGCCACACATATTTTTATCGAATTTTGACATTTCGCCGTGTAACATTATCGTCCACCATTAGCGACGACGACAAATAAAAACCGGCCAAGTGCGAGTCGGACTCGCGCACCGAGGGTTCCGTACAAACGTTTTACAAAAATATATATTTTGTAATGTAACTAAAAATTTAAGGTTTTCGGAATTTTTCCTTTATGTGTGCTATAAAACGTTGCTTCATGCCAAATTTCAAGATTCTAGGTCGACTGGAAGTACCCTTTAGGTTTTGATTCCCTTGCGAGTACTTGCGAGTTTCAAAATATGCAGCTTAAATTGCTGTTTCTTTTGATTGCGTTGACATAGAAGTTTGATTTTATTACAGCTTAAAGGTATTATAGACCTGAGTATTTGGTATGAATTTCAATTTAATACCTCTACGCGTTTATGAGGAAATGGGTAGTAAGTTTAAAATTATTAAAAAAAAATATATTATGTGATGTAACAAAAAATTTATGGTTTTCGTAATTTTTCCTTTATCTATGCTATAAGACGTTGCTTCGTACCAAATTTCAAGATTCTGAGTTCACGGGAAGCACCCTGTAGGTTTTGATTCCCTTGCAAGTGTCGAAAATTTCCGGCATAAACGGCTGTATCTTTTGATTGCGTTGGCTTAGAAGTTTGATTTTTTCACAGCTTCAAGGGACAGTAGACCTGAGTAATTGATATAAATTTCAGCTTCATACCTCCAAGCGTTCCTGAGAAAAAGGGTCTTGACAGACGGACGGACAGACGGACAGCAAAGTGATCCTATAAGGGTTCCGTTTTTTCCTTTTGAGGTACGGAACCCTAAAAACAACATATTTAGTGCAAAAATATATGGCTGAGTCGTGCCATATTTTATCCTAGGCTCTCAAAAAACAATAAAGTGTAAAAATATTGAAAAGAAAGTCCCCGTGGAACATTTTTTATCCCTAACATATTTATTAATTTGAATTCATTATCTGTGGGAAATATAAGATATACTCTTACTAATCTGTGGGCAATATCGAGTCAATCTGTCATTGTGTCAAGTTGATCATTTTGAGCCTTAAGGTACTGTTACACATGCTCATTTCAAGCACGAAAGCATGCTTATTTTGAGCAATTGCTACTTACTAGCATGTGTGTCGGAATGTTGCTCAAAATTAGCATGCTTATTTCGAGTTTGCTTAAAAATCAACAGGCGTGCGATTTTTGAGCATGCTACCTGCGGCGCGGGTGGAAGGGGGCGTGCTTCAAGCACGTCTAAACAGGTTTGCTTAATGAGCATGCTAGTATCGATCAGTCGTTCGCAACAAGTGAAGTGCGCGTGCACAATTTCACGCAAAATGTCTCGCTGGGGCGACGAAAAAACGCTCAAATTTGTAATTTTATATAGAAATAACGAGTGCTTGTGGAATCCCCGCATACCGCATACTTTCATATGTCCATGACTTTATTTGAACTGACAGAGAGCGAGGAAGCACGCTTTAAAATGGCATGTGTATTTGAATGTCTGCTTTGAGCATGCTTATTCAGGAGCATACTTAAAACTAGCATGCCTATTGCTAGCAAATGTAAACTGCTCATCAGCATGCTCGTATTGAGCATACTCAATAGCACGGTTTTAAGCATGCTATTTTAGAGCATGTGTAACAGTAGCATTAGAGAAAGAAAAAAATCTTCGCTTTAAAAAGAGCGTGCTACTTAGTGAAATTCTATAGGATTTGACAGCGAAAGACCTTCTTATGACAGCGAGACCGTTTTCTAAGAAATATTGGATTTAGTGGAAACGTCTGTTTATATTCTCAGGAAACGTCAAGTTCCCGTCGCTGGAATTTTTGAAAAATTATGAATGGATCTAATTATAATTTAAGTTTTGTACAACAATTTCAGATGAAATGACTTGTGCTTTCAGCAACTGTGAAGTGCGCCGAGGATACAATCCCGAAAATCATACTTTCCACCAGTAAATAAGAATCATTGATAAAATTTTTAATTCCAAATTTTATAAAATTTGTGATAGAAATCGACTCCGATGCCAAATTGTACAGTAAATTTAGGACTTCTTTTGTGATTTGCAGCCATATATCAAAGTTTCCAATGGAATAATTCAGGTATTTTCAGTAAAATAAGAAACCGTTTCTTTACACTAGGGCTTGACTAAATGATGACGTCATCAGTATCGATAAATTTTTTGACTGATTTTTTTAGGTAACCGTAATTCTTGCACAGCTTCTTCTCAGCACTGGCCCACACAACTGTCCCGAAGCTGTGCTGTGCTAAGGTCTATGTTGGAACGTGTATAAGTGCTTCTAGCAAGTCTTCATACATAAATAAATCAATATGTATTTAAAAAAAAATAAGTTGTCTTGTTAATCAAATAAAAAGTATTATGTTATTAAAAGTGCATTAATTTAATTATTTTTGTTTCAATTTACATGATTTATCGTAGCCTCGTCGATAAAACTTAGACCACCATAAGATACACATCACTATTGAACGCAAACATGCAAAGTAACTTTTTGGTTTCGCTGAAAATCCGAGTTTGTCATTCTATACTATACTACATTTTATGTTTTGAGCCAAATCTGACATAAAATTGAGTGAATGGTTAGAAATTGACATATCTCGTTATCGTTGTGGACAAATTTGTCCAATGTGGTTGGCATGTTAGGGAATATGATAAAATAGCATAGATCGAAATATTTGTAAAAATATTTTCCTTCAGATATTGTGAGAGCAATCTCACAACATTGATGATGTCACGCAGCCTACGCGTTAAGAAGCGCTTGCAAAATTCAACAGGCCTGTTAATGTGACGGTGGCCGAGTGGTATAGGCATACGCCCGGATTGCGTAAGACACGGGGTTCAATTCCTCGTCTGTCACAGGTTCACAGTTGTCTTTTTACAAGTGCAATTTATACTATTAAGTTTGTATGGTGACAAAACACTATAAAAACAAAAATAAACTATAAATTGGCTTTCATCATCTTAACTGATTGTTAAAATATTTGTAAAAATATTTTCCTTCAGATATTGTGAGAGCAATCTCACAACATTGATGATGTCACGCAGCCTACGCGTTAAGAAGCGCTTGCAAAATTCAACAGGCCTGTTAATGTGACGGTGGCCGAGTGGTATAGGCATACGCCCGGATTGCGTAAGACACGGGGTTCAATTCCTCGTCTGTCACAGGTTCACAGTTGTCTTTTTACAAGTGCAATTTATACTAATTAGATAATTTGTTAGCTAGTTATTATTATTTTATTTAAAAATAAAATGTAACCGAGCGGGTCGTAAAACTTCAATTAAACCATATTTTGCGGTATTGTATTGTGTTATTTTATGGCAACATTGATTGAACGAAAATCTACCGTTCCCATTCCATTCAATGCGCTTCTTTAATTTTTGAACAGTTGGCAGTACATAGCACCTTTTATATTCCTAGACCTAAACTACCCCTCGGAAAATCCCAATTACTCCACAACTAAACCATATTTTATCATTCTGTAAAATACGTTATTAAAAGGGATTAGAATAGAAAGCCATATGCGTTTACCAATTTATCCATATAACACCCAAGTTAAATAATAATTTTATAGAGTTGAGTCAAGTCCTCTTTTATTTACCAAACATACATTTATCTTTACTTATTTATAGTTAATTCTTACTTGTAAATAATGCCTATATTAGACTAAAATTATTGTGCTCAGCTCAACCACATAAGTGGTAATACCTTTTGCATCGTGTACTGTGGTGTGTAATCAGTCAGGTATCAAACGACACCCGGGAGTCGCATAACAATGGAATTTATATTGTGTCTCGTTTACACATTACTTGACGAGTTAAGGGCCCTTAGTAGGTGAAAACGGCAAAATGGACTGTTATCTATGAGCTATAATTAAAAAAAGAGAATGTTTTTCACACTGAAATTTCTAATATATGTATTACAGAACGTATGTGTGATGGGATGACTGTTTCCAAAACACGATTGGAAAAATTTTGCTCGATAAAAAAATATCCTGAAGTTACCTCTAAAATATCAAATGCTCATTACAACCGTATTTACGATAATAATTCGTATAAAATCACAAATACATAGGTATTTACCTTCTCGATTTCGTGACTGTTTTAGGTTTAGAAAATACTAAAAAATTTCATTCACTTTTTGATAAAAATGTGAATGGCGCTTACGATTTTTAGTTTCGAGCATGTTGATTCCATACTAAACGCGGACACCTCACCTCACCCCACCTCAGGCGCAAATAGCTACGAAATCTGAATTTTCGCTGACCGCCTAACCCCCCTATGTATGATGTTATTTTGTACATCACATCATTCACAACACAGTCACTCTATTAGCTATGTTTATTGAGTGCCATATTCAAGTTCGAGGCATGCTTGTTTTCAGCTCTAGCCATCGCAATCGTTTCACTTAGTGGGAGTTTGCTCCTTT
>CAUZXH010000024.1:0-17571 GCA_963584085.1 Pyrausta aurata | reverse complement strand
AAAATGAAACGACAGCTGTCTTTCTTCGCTAGTGCAACATCGCCCTTCTTTCCGTTTCGGATGACGTTCGGTCCCGTTCGGTTGCGCATCGGGAGAATTCGTGGTGCTGTGAATGACACCAAAATAAAAGGCAATCTTTTTCAAATACAGACTACAGAGAAATTAACTCTATATAATAAAATCAAATAGTAATTTTCCACTTTGTACTCAGCATTATTTATGAAATATTTTTTTCACAATGCACAAACAGAAACGTCAACAAGTGGTATATAAGAAAAAAGGACTTATGCATGACCATGCTATTTACAAGTTGAGTTGTCGTATAGTTTTTGACATTACTAGGATTTTACTAGAGCCCTTGCGTAGATCGGAACGTTCATTGATATACAGTGCATTTACGAAGCATACAAACCACCGCAAACAACACAACAAACACTTTGTAGGTATCAATCAATGTATGAGATGGAAAGTGAAATTTACTATAAACATAATGAAGTTGAAAGAGTCTCGTAATAGTGGTAGTTTTTTTCCCTGAAATCAAAGGGTATTTTTTTGTAATGCTAATGATGATAATGAATAGGTCTTGAAAATCATTACGACTACCTTCGTAAACAGTGTCGTAACGTCAAAAACGTAAATTATAAATTAGGGATGGCGATTCCTTCAAAAAAGATCGACTTTTAAATCGATTTGAATCGTGACCAAATGAATAGATCCACAAAAAAATCGAGGCCAATGAGATCGATTTCTGAAAAATCTATCTTTTTCTTAAGTTTTTGTTTATAATGTAATATCAATCTATTTATATTAAACGACACCCTAATTATCACACCTATTACTAGTAGTTAGGGAGGTATGAATTTGTTTTTAAGATTTTGTGCAAAATTAAAAAATATTGTATTTTTTTTAGTAACGCAACTGAATAACGTTTTGTTATCACTAAGTCAAAGAACGCAACCTTTTACCTTGCCACGAAATCTACCACAGATTATGTGAAATCGCAGATTCGATTAGGGCCCTGACAGGTCATACATAGGGTGACAGCTAAATGTGGGACAGTCAGCTAAATCTGGGAGTGAGACAGAAGATTTTATGATGAACACATGCGTCCCAGGCGAGTCACCTACACTACACATGCAAAAAGTCAAAGATAACAAACAAACGTTACTTTTTTAAAGAGAAGCAAAGAAATCCAAACATACGGCTATATCTCGCGAGTTTAAAAATAAAATAAAATCGGATGTCGATTTTCAAGGGTGAAATATCGATTCACTGAATCGATTCAGTCCTACATATCGATTTAAAAAATCGATCTTTTTGGCTCAAAAAATCGATTCTTCGATTAATCGATCTCAGATCGCCATCCCTATTCTAAATTCTTGTGAGTGTTCTTGTATGGTGTTTTGTGCCAGTTGTTGAATTAGTAGATATTTTTTTGTAAATAAAAATAGAAACGATGGAATTTATTTGGTACAAAATAATATTAGTATATTTGCTTGTTCGACCAACAAATTTACAGTTACTTATTAACGTTAGAAACCAGGTAAAATATTTATGAATAAAATTATTTTATTATTTATAATGTAAACCAATTATTTTAATTCAGGCATGCTTACTTTCACTTAATTAAATACAACAAAGATATTTAAATATACTTGCCATATTGTTTTGTGAGCTACATGGTTCATTTACAGGGAGGTGATGTTATGCAGGAGAACATAACAGCTAACGTGTCAGAGGACACAGTTACTCTGGAGTTTCTACGCTTGGATGGAGTTTTCATTTCCCAGCTTGTAGATTTCACAAATGTATGTAACTAAGTATGACAGTAGGGGTAAATAGCATTTATATAAGATTTTAAACTTTGTTGCATTTTTAAACTAAACTTTACAATATCACGGGATGCCAAAGATAAATACCATTTTTACATTTTAACAAGTGAAGTTGTATAAAATCCCATGATATTGTGTAATAGCATGTATTAAATTATCAAAATGAATTGGTTAAATGAACTAGTAATATATTTGATGTTATTTGGAAATAAAATTTATAATATTGTAAATATAAACTTGTGAGCTATTAGTGGTTTTTGTGGTGCCTTACCACTAACTGAAGCAAATGTTATTCATATACATATACATTTTGGCAACATACATAAACATTTATCCAAGTCATTATCATTACTAAATTCATTATTTTTAATACACTGCTGTTATCTGCAATTTTAATGAATTGTTGCTGCATTATATTTTATCTACAAATTTAAAGCAACAATCAAGCTTTAATTAAAGATCTATTTAAATGCTGAAAATTTTAAATATGCTAAAACCACTGTTTTTGGGGGTTACCACAGTAGGTAGATACTGGAGCATATTTGTCAAGATGCAGTGGTAGGTGGTGGTAGATCTGATTCATTACTTATATGACTTTTTCAGGAAGTGGAGGCGATGAAGGTTGTGATTCCTGGTGAAGAGGAATTAGGTCAGACTGGGCATCAAACACTGTGCTTCCTTACACATGCTGCGCAGGCTGATTTTATCGCACCTGATGCAATGGCTAAGCTTAGACAGGTTCAGTATTATTCTTTTTTGAAATAGCGTTTACTAAAGTTTATTCTATTAAAGATTAAACAATTCAGTGTAAGTAAGGCTAACATATCTTACAACAGCGAGTGCTTTTATTTACTGTTAGGGCTCTATTAATCATCCAAAACTAACTGTATGCAAATGACAATAACTTTTATAGTGAATAAATAATATTATTTACTTAATTATTTGATGCTTTTCAGAAAAACCCGGGCACAGTACGCGTGGCCGAGGAGGACAAAGGCTGGCGGCAGACGACGGCGACGGCGTGGGCGGAGCGCGCCACCAAGCTGTTGTCGCCGCCGGCCGCCAGGCACTGCGCCGCCGCCGAGGCCTACCTGCGCGCCGCAGACCTTGCGCGATGGGCGCCTCGACCGGGTATGGACTTCCTACCTCTTATTACAAAAAGATAGGACCACTCACCAGGCTTGGGACAGACGGACGACTAATGACGACATTAAATTATGGCTTTAATAATTGTCTAAATGGTCAGCTCATTTTGAGATAAAATAATTATATCTATAATTGGTCAGGTCCATCTTTTTGAACTAAGAGGCCAGGCTCTTTATGCATGCAATCATTTATTTGGCCTAAAACGTTTAATTCATATGTTTAACTCATTTAATTCATAGATCCTAATTGTACTAGCGAATATAATAAGATGCTTTCCTGTGTAGTTATTTTGTTTATGGAGTGAAATAAAGAATTTTTATTATTATTATTTATTATTATTCTAGTTAAACCCCTGCTTTGTGACTAATTTCTATGGGCTTTTTCCTATGCCCAACCTGTTGATTGGTATGTTTGTGTCTTGTGTTCTGATGTAATACTAATATTTATTGATAGTAATTTTTTTGCATTCACTTTTGAAAAATCTATTGCGCAAGTCAGGATTAGCTTAGTTTTGGCATAGACAAATTCAAATACTTATAACCTAATTGTCTTTGTCAGTTTATTTGATGTAGAAAGAGACAGAATGAATTAGTATTTAATCCGAACTTTTTAATCCTGACTTGTGCTAGTGGGCCTAAAACTTTACTAATCACACAAACGTGCCAGGTGTGGAGCAGCAGTCGCTGTCATCGCTAGTGTCCCCGTTCCCGGAGCGCGCGCTGTCGGCGGAGGGCGCGGACGGCGAGCCGCGCGGCGCGGTGCCCGCGTGTGCTGCGACCGCGCAGCCAGCCGATGAGTGCATCTGTCACTTAGAGGTCTGAGCTTATTTATTTACATCAGGCAGCAGATTATAATACAGTACAATACAGACATACCTATAGAATATTTTTACATTTAGGGTATATTCCTTACGAGTAAATAATATACTAACTGAGCAGGTATGTACACAACAGGACTATAAAGATTCAGGATTTTTAAGTAAAGTAATATGCCTGTAATATGGGATACACACGATGATTATGAGGAGATGACCATGTTTAGTTGGTTTACTATTAAACAACTTATGTTTCAACAAAACTGAACAAACTCATTTTATTAGACTTTATTAAAAAACTATATTACACAAATGTAAGTCTCCAAAAGGCGGACATAAATTGAAAAGCATTCTGTCCCAGTGAAACCTTTTGCTAGGTCATATAAAAAGATTGTAACAGGTGCAGTAGAAAAGTTTCTTTTACAGGTCTGTGTAAACTGGTACCCCTGTGGGCTAAAATACTGCAAGGGAAAGCCACAGGGCGGGCTGAGCTACCGCTGCGGCATCAAGACGTGCCGCCGCTGCTACCGGCACCTCTACTACACCGCGCGCCGCGACGCCTGCCCCCGCACGTGACGCCGAGCGCCGCGCCTGCCGCGCGCCCTTTACCTGTGCCAAATACTCTACCACCTACCAATAAGCATAATTTTATTATATATTTATAAATATTACCTTGTAAGTTGTGACAATACTTTTACTTTTGTAAATATTTGTTATCTTTATACCTATGTTAAGAGTAAAAAGATCTTTTTTATGGTCAATTAGACATTTTCACTAATAAACTTCTTTCACAGTTTCGTAATATTTTGTACTTGTGAATTGAAAAAAAAAAGTAAAATCTTATATTATTTCTATAAGCTATAATTATTGTACAGTAGTTTCCAAACCATGATTATCTATTACACTGATTAAGAAATTTTAATAACATCCAGGGAAAGGGTCATGTCGGTTTTTTCGGAGCACAAATTTTATTTTCCTTTCCATATCTTCATTGTAAATGGCTTTGCATCTTTCGTGATTTACTCGACGTCTCGTCTAAAAACAAAAAATAAAGATTTAAAAAATATGGTAATCTGTGTTATAAGATGTAAATTACCTAACATGATCCAATCATCTGATCTGATGTAAGGTAAAAGTTAATCCTTAAATTGAAGGTGCAGTTTTTTATTGTTGTTAGGCTCTAAGGATGGGTTCAATACCTGAAAAGGCTTTTCATAGTATCTAGTCAGTCTAAACTGCTCCAAAATGCCCTCTTTGCCCAAGATCCTGTTTATTATTCTACAGGCGTCGTCTACATTATTGTTCTGCACGAAGACTGTCCGTGCTATGAACTGGGGGTGCCTGTTTGCTAGCAATCTGGCTGTTATAAACATTATTCGTTCAAAATGAAAATAATGAATCACAATATTTGAGTTTGAAGAAAGAAGTCAAGTGATGATGAACGTGGGAGGTTAGGTTTTTGACATCTGTGTTTTTGACTTTGACATACTGCACAGCTGACTGTAGGCCTAATTTGAACAATCGATGTTTCTTCACTGGTTTTTAGTAGTATTTCGTTAACGCACCAAAAAATACTGATTTACCTTAAAAATTTACTGAATTCATGGATAATATACTGAAGACTAAGTTTCCCTTATATTGGCTGAAGAAATAAACTAACTTATGACAAGGCAGCATGGTCCTAAGACCTTAGCCTGTTCCTTATGGAACAAACATAAAAACTAACTGTAGGCCTAACATGCATGACATCATGGAGAATAATGAATGACATATTATTTCTTTCGATCGACATGACAAAATTAGTCGACCTATGCTATTTTATCATGGTGACAAATATGATGTGATGAGATGAATGATTCTTATTTATTTATTTATTTGAAAACTTTATTGCACAAATAAAAGTGTATAAAAGGCGGAATTAATGCTATAAGCATTATCTCCCAGTCATACCTTTAGGCCATGCAGAGAGATTATGATGGGTGCAGGAGAGTGTTGTTAAGTATTTTGAATTTTTTTTTTGAATTATGTAAACAGCGGAATTATACATTTTGCCTGCGACATATCTATACTAATATTATAAAGCTGAAGAGTTTGTTAGTTTATTTGTTTGTTTGTTTGTTTGAACGCGCTAATCTCCGAAACTACTGGTTCGAATTGAATAATTATTTTTGTGTTGGATAGTCCAGTTATCGAGGAAGGCTATAGGCATATATAACATCACGCTACGACCAATAGGAGCAAAGATATAGTGGTAAATGTGTAAAAAACGGGAGAAAGAAGTCACTATTCCACGCGGACGAAGTCGCGGGCAAAAGCTAGTACATGATATGCATCTCATGCTAGAAAACCTATTCAGTGGTAGAAAATGCCTCACTCACTTCACGTCAATTGTTCTGTCTATATGTCGCAGTCAAATCGTATAATTCCGCCGTTACCATGGCGTCGTCAGTTTATAAACGCTCGCGGATTTGCAAAATCCAGAGGTCAAAATACTAACTGTTCAATTGTCAAAATTTCGATGACGGTTGGTTAGTTCATGCCGATTTAGGGCAACCATGATAAAACACAGTTTTGTGGGACAAATAGGATTTATCAAAGTAATAAGAAGAAATTTCAAAAAACAATAATAAATATGGAAGTAAATCAGTTTTGTGACATATATTTTTTAATTAAAATGGCAATGTTAGGGCAATCCTTTTTTAGAATAACATAGTCCACATCACTAATACTCATTAATTACATCATATTTTTCAGCAATAATTTATAAAACTCTGCAGGTGTCCTGCGGGTCTAAGATTCCATGGACACCTTAGCGTTCTTGAGGTGCCAGATAACCTCAATTTTTTTGCCATTGTTCCATGGATTTATTATCGTTCCCGATTAAGTATTCTAAAATTTTTGTATTCCATTATTAAAAATGTCTTTGAAATGATTATTACCACGCTTAACATCAATCATACATGTCGTATTTCCACTGTTTTTCAATCACATTTTCACATATGAATTCACTATTTGACTCTTTTTTTCTTTAATGCTCAATAGCGACACCCGTAATGCGAAAAAGAACTAAATTCTTCATTTTTCTCGGCATTATGTATAATGCGTTTCGGTTGTAGATTAAATGTTGTGACATTATATGTAATGACTCGGCATTATACATTTTGCCTTTGTCATTTTGCAAATCCGCGAGCGTTTATAAACTGACGACGCCATATGTAAACTGCGGAATTATACGATTTGCCTGCGACATATATACCTGTCATCCGTTGGCCAGAAGATCCTTGTCACTGTATCAAGTGGAACGCACAGATAGTGAAATTACTTTAAAAATGCGTTTTGCATTATGCAGTATTGCAGATTTACAAGCAAATAAAATATGAATAAATAATTATGTTATTATAGATTTGAAGTCTTGAATCTTAAAGTATTTGAATGAAAGTAATTTCTAAAATATTTTTTTGTGGGGAAATAGCATTATAGTTATTGATTCCATAGTCCGCTTATTTTTTTTTATAATCAAACGTCATTTCCGTCCCCCCACCACGTCCCGCCGAAAGGTTACGTCAGCCGCGTCTGTTTCAAATCTTTCATTTCTCGAGAAGAGCGGAGACTGGAGAGAGAAGAGCTACAAGAATTAAGCAAAACGCAATGGCCAACGATAGTGACATCAAATCTTTGATGTCGTTGTCCTCGAAGTCAGATGGCGGCAGCACAGCACCACAGACGCGATCGCGATTCCGAAACCCCCCGTTGCATGAGCGCTGCACCATGCCCGACATGCTGAAGATCAAGGAAGCATTCCAGGCCGCGTACCGCAACGTGCTACTGCCCAACGAGTTTCGCGCTCTCCTGCGGCAGCTACTCAACGTGGAGTACGATGATGACGAGTTCAAAATACTTTTCTTGAAGGTCAGTCCAAACTACCTACAACTTTTTATTTTGTTAAATTTTCATATATTTTTGCCTGAAAGTGTTAGGAAAGTTGTTTTTCAATCCTTGCATTCTTTTATTTAATGATTTTCTAACGGATTAGCTACTTTCTTGAAGGTCAGTCCAAACTACCTACAACTTTTTATTTTGTTAAGTTTTCTTATATTTTTGCCTGAAAGTGTTAGAAAAGTTGTTTTTCAATCCTTGTGTTCTTTTAATTAATGATTTTCTAACTTTGGTTTGGTGCATTTTATCCTAATATTGTCCACTTCTGCAAACTTTGAAACTACCTTACAATTTGGATAATCTATTCTTTTGTTTCTATCTTTTTGTGTAAAAGTCTTTATAAATCAAATAATTTTAATGTTAGATTATTAAAAGTAATGTTTTTTTAACAAATTCGCATTTTTTTATCCATTTTCACACCATCTCTTCACATTCCAGAAAGTTAACTTTCCAATAAATTTAGGGTAGGTTTCTGCACATGTTTGTATGGCTTACTTTGGTCAGACTGTATCCTTAGGGGATTTTTTACTTCTAAATACTTTTCAGTAAATATTTCTTATTCGAAATGGCTATATTTATCAGAAAAAAAATGTTGGCCTCCTGTGAATCGCGCAACTACCTCCTAATTTTCTTGCATTTTTTTTTGATAATAACTAAGTATGTACCTTCTTTTTATCATTTATTTTTAGTGTTGAATGTTTTATTGCAATTAGGATGGCGGATGCGAATACGACAAATCACTTGTCTTAGCTGTGTTAATAATATTATTCTTGTTAAACCAGATCAACACGAACCGCAACGGCGAGATCGACTGGGACGAGCTGGTGTCGCACCTGCTGCTGGGCTACTTCGCGAACGACCCGGAGAACCAGCGAGCCTCGCTGCAGCCGCCCATCATGGGGCTGCCCACCGTCATGCGCTCGCAGCACCGGCACCCCATCTCCAGGATCTGCTTCTGCCCTGACGTCTCCAAGGTATGATCTTCCACAGCTTAGCAGGAAGCAGCGCGCGTCGCTGCAGCCTCTCATCGTCAGCCGCTCGTAGCACCGGCACCCCGTCTCCAGGATCTGCTTCTTTCCTGACGTCTCCAATGATGTCACAATGGTAACACATTCTGGAGGAATCCTCGTAGCAAAGCTTTGCTAAATGCAGCCTTTACCCTGATGAATTCAAGGTTAATCATGTACAGGCGTAACAGGCTATGGCTGCTTCAACGTGCTGTCTATTGTAAGCGACTGTCGCACCACTTTGGAACATTTTCCGAAAGTTTCAGTTAGTCTATAGGTAGACCGCGAAATTGAAACCTCGCCTGCGGGGCAAAGGGGCGCGGGGGGAGACGAGAGCGCGGTTAGTGAGCGGCGCGGGCGGGTGTTTCCGCGCCGCCCACACCCCGTGCGCGACCCGCTATCGCCTCTCCCCGCGCCTCTGTGCCTCGCAGGCGAAGTCTCAATGAAGCGGTTTACCTATAGTCTAGCTAGGTAGTTATTTAACAGTCTTTTAACTATAAACATTATAAACTGTTTTATATCTTAGATAGTTGGTCTACACAGTTATCATTACTACTCTGGCAGACTGCCACGGTGGCGTAGTACCACAGAAAATATAATATATTTTCGGTGGCAGCGGTTAGCCAGGTCGCAATTTAAAGCGACGGCTGCGCCACAGGTCCTGGCTTCAATCTCCGTGTCGGGCTAACCCAGTATCTAGTTGCTAGCGCCGTAGTTGATGTTCTAGTACTCTATAATGCTTGTCTTCAACAGGACAGGAAGACGGACCCGATGCAGGGGTCGTACATCACGGCGAGCCGCGACGGCATGATCAACTGGTGGTCGCTCGACATGACGCTGCTGAGGACCGCGTTTTCTTCCAGTCGTAAGTTCAGTTTTTATTTCCAATTACTATCCCTTTTTTAGGGTTCCGTAGCCGAATGCAAAAAACGGAACCCTTATAGTTTCATCAAGTCTGTCTGTCTGTCTGTCTGACCGTCCGTATGTCACAGAAACTTTTAGTATCACGCAGCTGAAACTTGGTAGGTAGTTGTATGTTGTTAAAAAAGATATTTAAGGAGGGGCTCCCATACATGAACCTAAAACAAAAAAAAAAAAATTTTACTCTTACCTATGCGTGTAAGGTTAAATCATTTTAAGTGATTATATTTTAACAGTGGCTTTGTATACATCATAGAAACAGGACACTGTCATTATTTTTTGGAAAATCGAGATTTTAATTTTGATAATTTTCTTTAACTTTGACAATATCATTTTTAAAACAGCACCCTGACAATTTAAAAAGTTATCTACGTCATCGGCTTCGCCTTTCTCAATTCAATGCCTATACCTTCTTTTTCTCTAATCTTAGGCTTATATTATAAAAATTAAAAGCTAAAAAAAATATTAACTTCATCTCCAATTTTCTCAAAAACTAGCGGATAAAAACGAAGTGGTAGGATGAAGTAAGTGGACCCCGAATGCAGTTAAGGGTGGCACGGAACGCTCAGTGCGCGGGTCCGACTCGCACTTAGCCGATTCTAGAGAGTTCCTTAATACAACAAGGATTATACAGGTGTATCGGGCGGACTGTAGGTAAATTAAAGTAGGGGTCAAAAAATAAGTCTAGATAATAGAAAAAAAATATTCAGTGAATAAATTTGAACGTACATGAATTTATCTCACCGAGAACCATTCCGCGAAACGACCGAAAACCATGGGCACACACCGTTCGCGCCACGCGCGACCGTGATCGTTTATTTGACTCAGTTTCTCCTTCGTACTTTTTCCGGACTTAGGACCGGCAAAGAATGTAAAACTCGAAATTTATGTTCATCTTAAAATCTGTCATTTAGATTTTAATCTTAGAAATAAATTAGAAAAAAGAGAGATTTTACAAAAAAAGAAACACTAACTCGATTTAGATGCTTTGGTGTAGTTAAAAAACTGAATCAACTTATTTACAATCATTGAATTAAATGTCTACCTACTAGTATAAAAACTTACGTTTTCCAAGCAGTTTGTGTTTGAAATGACGTCCAATTTAAACACAATGTCACAAGTTTTTGTTAAATCACTGTTTTTTACTTTTTCACTTTTAGAACGTCTAAGTGGTTTATTCTGGTCATTGACCTCACCGTCTCTATCGGAAAACTAAATGAATCAACTTTAATTACTACAACGGGTTGCTTACGTTTGCCACCACGTAAAACTTATGTTAATTGTAACAAATGTTCGAAGTGCCGTCCGTTTTGCGCTAAACACAATAGCACACGTCGTCGTACATTGTTTTTTAAACTCGAAAGAACCAACTCATTGTTTTTAACTTCATCAAGTCACTAAGTTCAATGTTTGTCAAATAACCCATGATGCACCCACGAAAAGTTTTGCATTACGACCGTCAAACTCTGTTGCGCGTTTTCACCTACGTACGTACGAACAGTAGCGAGTCTAGTCGGCAACTGAGACAGCGAGAGCGGGGTGTGCCGGTGCGCGCCTTATCACCGGGCTCGGGGAGAACAATAGGCGGCGCGGACGCTTTGAGTCGCCGACAAACGGAGCCGTGGCGTGTCGGCCAAGCCACGTGCGCTATGACTACAATGCAAAGAAAATGTGGATAATTTCGTGAAAAAAAAGTGCTGATTTTTTTATTGATTTATGATCAGAATCGTTTACTGAGTTCTCTCCTTAATTTACCTACAGGCCGCCTGATACACCCTGTATTTAGTTCCGCCATGTCCGTCTGTCCGCGGTTTAGCTCAGTCAGGGGCCTTAGATACTAGAAAACTGTAATATGGCATGGTTAATGGGTATTTATTCTAATCCCCTCGCCAAATAGGTGCAATTTTTTTTAAATATTTATTTATGACAGTATTTTATTATTAATTCTCTACTTTACATTCACATATAAAATAAAAAAGTTCTTTGCTTTTTCGCCTGTATGAATATCGGATTGCCCAAAGACGTTTTTATTTCCCCTTACACCATTTCAACTTTTCACTGATGTTTCTTTTTCTTACAGAATAATTTTGAGATTAGGCTTAAGTATCCTAACATCCTCTCTGGTCAAAAAACATCTCGTGAAAAAAAAATGAAAAGTTTCCAGTTGTTTAAGGCAAAATAATATTTTTTTTATCATTTAAAAGGCACACTTGGTACTGAAAACTTTTTTCACCTCTCGATCTCGATCGCAATGACTGGACCGGACTATACTTGGTTGTTTGTGGATCTTCAGCGCACTTGAAGGTGCGCACGACGTGGGTGACGGACATGGCGTGCATGCCCGACGTGAACATCATCGTCACCAGCTCCACGGAGCGCGACCTGCGCTTCTACGACTGCACCGCCAACACCTTCACGCTCAAGATCGTCATCACCAGCTGGGAGTACATGGTGAGTGTCACAAACGACACAGTTTGCGCTTCTGATTACTGAACCATTGCAGCGCAGTAGCGGGTTCGAATCTCGTTTAAGGTAAATAATCACCTAAATTATTTATTTGATCTCTTGCGATTCCACTATCCATGATGCATATTTGTCACAAACCTTCCGTCTGTGTCTTGTTTTATTTTTCCGACTCAATAACACATTTTACATGACTAATTTTCAGATCTGCACGATGCACTACCACTTCCACCAAGACGTGAACGAGAAGTGCATGCTGATCTGCGGCGACGTCGGCGGGAACCTGCGCGTGCTGCTGTTCTCGCCGGTGCAGCGCGGGCCCTTCCGCAACGAGGCCGGCCGCGCGCTCGTGCAGCTGCGCCACGTGGACCTGCAGCGCAAGGTACCGCCGCCTAGCGACCGCTTGGCACGCACGTAGGTAAAGTAACACTGTTATTATCTACGTGTTTCATTCGAGAGAAAGAGCTAGAGATAGCTGGGTTCCTGCAAACTTTGGTAGAGTAACTCTGTTATCTAAGTGTATCTAGCTGCGTTCCTGCCCACGTTGGTAAAGTAACACAATTAATCTCTAGGTATCTCTCTGGAGCTGGGTTCCTGAACACTTTGGTAAAGTGACTCTATTTGCTGGGTGTCTCTAGATCCCTTCCTGCAAACTTTGGTAAAGTAAATCATTTTTTTTCTAGGTGTGTCTCTAGCTGCGTTCCTGCCCACGTTGGTAAAGTAACACAATTAATCTCTAGGTTTCTCCCTGGAGCTGGGTTCCTGAACACTTTGGTAAAGTGACTCTATTTTCTAGGTATCTCTAGCTGGGTTCCTAATAACTATTTTCTTATGAGAATTAGACATGACGGGTCTAAACACGAAATGTTAATATGAGAAATGCTACTCACTGCTCGACGTTTTGGCTGCGTTGCAACAGCCGTGGTCACGAGCCAACTCGCTCATTGCGAGTCGAGCAGTGAGTAGCATTTACTCATATTAATATTTCGTGTTTAGACCCGTCATGTCTAATTCTCATTGTAATGCAACGCTTTAAAATCTCAAACATTTTTCTAGGTTTTTGTTTCTTTTTCTATTTACTGTGTCGCCTTTATTAACTTACTCGTAGTTCAAATTATAACTCTGGTAAACGTGTTCGATAATCATTTTTTTTTGTTTTTAGTTACAGCATTCACGCCACGCCCCTTCAGCGCACAAGCTCGGAGCGTGAGGCAGGGTATCCGTCAAACAGTTAATTATATTCCCAAGTGAAGTAACGCATCCCGTGTTCAGCCGCAGCTGCTGCCGGCGCTGCGGCTGGCGGAGTTCCCGCGCGTGCACTCGGAGTGGGTGCGGCAGGTGGGCTTCTACGCGTCGCTGCACTGCGTCGTGTCGTGCGCCACGTGCCCCGACGCGCTGCTCATGTGCGACATCGCCGGCTCCAAGACCTACAACATGTTCCGGGTCGAGAAGGTCGGTCACGGGTGCGCTCTCGTTTCTAAGGCTGCGGGAAATAGGATAGGCTCGCTTCGCCGGTGTGCCGGTGGATTTCTCGGTCCCGGCTCATTAATAAATTAGAACGATTGACGGCATAAATCCTACTTAGATAACTGAGCGTGTGAGGGGACCGGTCTCTTTTAAAACTGTTCCTCTTTGAAACTGTGTGCGGCACCATGAGTTGCTATCGATTTATCTTTTAACCGACTTTACCCTGACCGAAAGAGTTCTTAAACATGTTGCGTTTTGTAATACCGAACACGTAATGAAATCGATTAAAGTGGTCTCTGATGCCTTTGTTTGTGTTAACCGAGCAGGGCATCCAGTGCTTCGCTTTCCACGAGGAGGCTCACGTGCTGGTGACGGGCGGGCCGGACTGCTGCGTCCGCGTGTGGAACCCCTTCGTGCCGTCGCGGCCCAGCGTGGTGCTTATTTATTTGCTTATTTAATTTACTACACAAAACATCAGATTAAAAAAATTACACACTGTTAAAATTCATTGTTGCCTGTTTAAAAGGTGTTCAGCGGCCACCACGCCGGCGTCATCTCCATCGTGCTGCAGAACGCGGGGCAGACGGTGTACTCGCTGGCGCGCGACCGCGTCATCAAGGTGTGGGACGTGCAGGCGCAGCAGTGTGTGCAGGTGAGGCGCGGCTCTACAGCATATGGAACCCCTTCCATCGTTCTCGAAGACATACATAAAGTCTATCTGCAGAATCATAGAAGTTGAAACTGTTCATATTAAATTAATTAAACACCCCCGTGCTTCGGAAAGAACTCAAGCAACCGGTCATATCGGCGATCATCTCGCAGGACTAGTAAAAGGATCCAACTATTCTTACGTGCCGTGTTTTATGCACTCGGTTGATCTCTGTTGATGTTGTGGGTGCAATGTTCGGAAATTAGTAGTAACTGATAGTTATCTTCCTCAGTCGTACATCGACATCCCGCCGCAAGTGGGCGAGCGCACGCCCATCTCGGCCGTGTACAACCCGGCCACGCGCGAGTACATCCTGGCGGCCGTGCGCGTCGCCGTGCTGGTGCTGGACGAGCAGCTCAACCCGCTGCACACGGACGGGTTCACGCACTCGCGCGCCGTCGCCAGCGTGCTCTACAACCCGCTCTTCAAGGTCGTTGTCACCTGCGGCATGGACAGCATCATCATCAACTGGGACCCCATCACCGGTGAGGCACGAGGGACTACTGCCTCCGTAGACGAGCAGGAATAGAAACCGCCCTCGACGAGCAGCTCTTCAAGATCGTCGTCACCTGCGGCATGGACGGCATCATCATCGACTTGGACCCCATCACCGGTGAGACACGAGGGACTCCACCGCTCAAGCAGGACATAGACAACATCCTCGACGAGCGGCTCTTTGAGATCGATGTTCATCGTCATCACGGCTGGGACCCCATCACTGGTGAGACACGAGCGTGCAAATTTCTTCCATCGGCCGGTATCACCCTCGTCACCGCTATTTCATGAAGTATGTACGTACGAGGTGCGGTCCAAAAGTGTCCGGCCTAACAATGAAAACAAGTAGATATATTTACAAAACCTTTTTTATTTTTTTATATAGTCCCCTTCTATTTCAATGCACTTTGTAGATATCGTGATAAGCATTTCTATCCCCAAAAAATACTCTGGAGTTTTGTCCTCAAAATGGGCGAAAACCGCTTGAGCCACTTCATCATCCGAAGAAAACCGTCTTCCCCTTAAGTCTGCCTTAAGTCTTGAGAACAAATAATAGTCGCTTGGGGCCAGGTCAGGGCTGTAAGGTGGGTGGCGAATTTTCTCGAAGCCACATTTTGCTACAGCAGCTTTGGCAATTGCAGCAGTGTGAATGGGAGCATTATCGTGGAGAAGCCGCACACCTCTACTGATTCTTCCCCGTCGCTTCTGCTTGATCGCCTCTTTAACTGCTCAATAAGGGTAGCGTAGTAGCTGCCGTTTACCGTGGTATTCCTTTCTTTAATGTCAATGATCAGTATTCCGTAACAATCCCAGAATACCGTTGCCATTATCGTTTTGGTGGATTGCGTTACCTTTGCCTTTCTAGGCGGCTTTTCACCAAGACGACGCCACTACATCGATTCCCTTTTGGACAGGGGATCATAGTACAAAACCATGGTTTCGTCTCCCGTAACAATCGACTCCAAATAACCTTTTGCGTAACGCCTATACGCGTCTAAAACTTCTTGAGAACACGCTTTTCGCTCTGTTCGCTGCAAGCTCGAAAGAAGTTTGGGTACCCACCTCGCACTAACTTTATTCATGTGAAGATGTTCATGAAGAATCCTAAGTACTGAAGTTTTCGAAAGCACGGTTCTTGCCGCTATTTCTTTAGTCTCAAGTCTTTGATCACTCTGAACTTCCTCTTCCACTAATTTGACACAGTCCTCGGTGAGTACTTGAACAGGCCGGCCGGAGCGAGGTTCGTCGTCAATGGACTTCCGTCCTAAACGAAACTGCTTACTCTATTATTTAACGGTGGAAAATGACGGAGAAGAATCCCCGCACACGGCATCTAACCTTTTTTTATATCGGTTGGACAGATTTTTTCCTTGGTCAGGAATTTGATCACGGAACGATATTCCAATTTGAACATATCGAAAATTTACCAACTTCCTATCTTAAAAGATGAAATATGAAACCAAAAATTGCGCACGGGTGGGATTCGAACCAGCATCTTTCTGGCTAACCGGGCCAACTGCCTATCGTTTAAACGCCATAAAATAAAAACCACAAGCAACAGAAACACCAAAATTATACACGAAACAGCGCAATAAATGACAATCGCGATGACATATTTTTTATTTTATTTTAAGCCGCCAAATTTTTCTAGCCAGAAACTTTTGGACCACACCTCGTACATACTTATATTAACGTAAATCTCGTCGTAGACGGCTGAAGCATAATTTGTATATTTTATCCAGGCAAGCGTAATGCGATGGTTCGCGACGCGCACACGCGGCTGCTGCACGGCGAGCTCATTCCCGTGGAGATCACGGCCGCGTGCTTCGACCCCGGGTACCAGCTGCTCGTCACCGGCGCCAGGAACGGGACGCTCAAGGTATTCTTCGTACGGACGACAGCACGTCGAGCTAAACACTGCGGTAGCTTATGCTCTTGGAATAAGGACTATTTTTCAACAGTTCTGGCGACTGTACAATCAGTCCCAATAGGTACTCTATAATATTAAGCCTAAATTTTCAAATATAGCAAGCCATTTCACTCTCAAGCTTAGGTCATGATGGCAGTAGCGACAGGGAACGCTACATTCAAATACTCTGACTATAGTTAATGCTAGTGATTAAATTTTCTAGTACTAAATATTAATCGGTGCTATCCCATTCAGGTTTGGAACTTTAACACCGGTCTTTGTCTAAGAAATATGTCAATCGAACACATGTGTGAAGTGACAAGTTGTTTTTGGGTAGAAGGAAGGTGAGCGCTTACTTGCATTTAATTCGTACCACCGAGTGCGGCATTTACTTATACGTCCGAATCATGACCGATCTAATCGAAGTTATGATTAGAATTCTAGCCGTGGGGTGGAATCGGCACGTGACCGAGTTCGAAGACACCGGCACGGCCACCACCGGCAAGAGCTGGGAGACCAGGCACTCGGACGACGTGCTGGCCGCCGCCGGCCGCAGCCCGCTGTCGCTCGCCACCGCCAGCTACAACTCCGAGCTCATCCTGTGGAAGCTCGAGACCGGCCAGCCCTACAGGTGATACTGCTTCTGTGGATCGAGTAATCATCGATGGATCGGGTGACTCGTCGGTGGATCGGGCGACTCCATCGGTGGCTCAAATAGAAGCGTTAGCCACATATGTTCACTAACGTTACTCTATGTGTGCAGGCGCTTCTCGTGCACGGACCCGACGCTGCGCATCAAGATGCACTACAGCAAGCGCGACGCCGCGCGCGCCGCCTCGCCGCGCGGGCCCGACCAGGGCCGGCGGCGCTCC
>CAUZXH010000023.1:0-38044 GCA_963584085.1 Pyrausta aurata | reverse complement strand
ATAATTCACTACTTTTTTCCACTATTATGTATGTTCTTTTATAGGATTTAAGATTAGTGCACTTCGATGCAGGTAAAACATATAGGAACAATATAAATGAGGCTTACTTACGTGTGAAATGTTATGTTTTTATATTTACGCTCAGTACGGCTTTTACATCCAAGCACACAAGAATTTACCATGTTGAGTAAGTAAAACAATCACTCCGTAATCCACAAAACACTTCACTTGCACAAAATTTATTTTAAATTTGCAATTTTATTGTATTTTTCGCATAGACGTCAAATGTCTGCCATTATTTTTAAATAGTGGCAGGCAGAAATTACCTATGAACGGTGATAAGGACAAAAAACAATATCTGCGTCTCTCTCACTCTTAAGTACTTTTGTATACAGCCATCACTTTCTAACTTGTCAATTTTAAATATGTGTCAAATCTACAGGATACATAATCTAAGGTTTCAGTGCTTTCACTACATACATTACATCATTTATCTGTTATAATAATATTCATCTTTATAAAATGTGCAAACCTAAAAAGATGCAAACAACTTTACTTTCCATACAAATAACTTTTGCTAAGGTTTACCTTTGAATTAAAGTGTAATGGATAAGAAAAAACCTTGTCATATTCATTTACTTACCATCATCATTTAAAAACCTTGTCATATTCATTTACTTACCATCATCATTTAAAAACCTTGTCATATTCATTTTACTTACTCATCTCATTTGATTTGAAGTCCCTTCCCTTGCGGAACTATCAGATTTTATGTTATCATAATTCCTATTAAATCTTAATTATCAGATTTATATTTATCTGATTTTAAATTATCTGATTTCAAATCATTACATTTACATAAAATATAAAACTTTACAACTTATAAATTGTACAAGACACAGTGCAATAAGGTAAATATATTGCAAATTGAGTATGAATAAAGTATGGAAACCATACTAGGCTATGATGCCTGTACTTATCTGATTTTTAGCTATCTGTCTTCAAGTTTTCAGAACTAGACTAATCAGATTTTTAATAATCACAACACTGAGTACAAGTAAAGTATAAAAAACCATACTAGGCTTTGACACCTGTACTCATCTGATTTTCGAGCTATCTGTTTTTAAGTTTCAGAAGTAGACTCATCAGATTTTTAAATAATCACAGCACAACCCGAAGGTTTCATTCAGCAGCCTGACTTGGAGGTCAGTTCATCACATCTCATAATTTTTGAAATGTTTACTTTCATTCCTTTCAGAGTGTGACTTTAATAACAACAACACATTGAATAATACAATTCTTTATTATTAGTTAGATGTAACATTTACACCATTAACATTTAAACTTTGAGTTTGTATTCTGTGAAATCACTCACTGTTTCACATATAAGTATCATATTCAGGGTGTCATACCTTATAATAGCCTTCAGTACACAACATGGCCTACTAGTATGTTTACCCTATATTTTATGATATTCACCACTCACTTTTAACACATAAATTTATGCAGTACAGTATCATTGAAAACTTTCAATATTAACCTGTATATATTATGTGTCATTTTGTAATAATAATAAAAAAAACCATAGGTTTTATAGGTAGCAGTTAATACTATAAACTGCAATGCTGAAAATTAAAAAATATTAGGGCAAAACACATTTCAATAGTTGCTTTCATTTTTCAATTCTTCCGATTTGTAAGCCTTACTTTTTGCAATACAACTTTAATAGTAAATAACACATCTGATTTATAGATTATCAGGTAGAACTGTATTGCATACAGTAGTGAGTAAAATTTGATCACCATCAAATAACACATATAGTTAAATCTTTCATGTGACATGGCTTACATAAATCACATCAAATAGTAAATCTTTCTCCCAATTTTATTTAAGTAACATGTAGTGTCAAAAAACATATTTAACTTTGAGTTAAAGCTTACTCATATGCATCTATGGATTCAAATAATGAACCATGATGAACAGTTTATAAAAAAAATGTGAATACATTATAATGTGACTTCATCTTTGATACAATAATTTGAATTTATAGTCACTTTATGATAATCATCATAATATTTAATGAGTATAGTTATACAATCAATGTAGATTAATTGGTGAATTGTTTTACCTTGCATCAGTATTGTTATCCTTACTGATTTGTTTCATTTTTATATATAAGGTGATGGTCAAATCCATACTTTGTATTGTAATCAGTCAGGTATCAAACAACTGCCGGGAGTTGCATAATAATGGAATTTCTATTGTGTCTCGTTCGCACATACTTGACGAGTTAAGTAGGTTGTAGGGTGCCTTGTAGTAGAACCACACTAGGTTGCCATAGGTGCTCAAGTCAGTGACCAGTTGCATTTTTCACATTTAGTATCTGAAATGAATACAACTTGTATAAACAGTTGTTTGTTATAAATTGCATTTCAAGGAACTACTAAAATATACTTCCCTGTTGTATGTTGGATGTGCTGGAATTTTGCAAGTATGTAATTTGTACTTTGTTTGCGAAGCTGTACTTGGCAGCCTGATTGTCAAACACAAATGTCTCCTCGGTATAGTGAAGCCATTTCACATAGTCGCCCCCTCGGTTAGTCACTTCTACCGTTCAGGGATTTCCTACAGTCTCATCCATAGGTTATTATGCTGACTTAGCTTTCATTGAATCTTGTTGATTCTTTCATGTGTGTTTATTGTAATATCAGTACCACTGTTTTTAGTAATATCATTGCAACAATTCTATTTACAGCGTTCACAGTACCAGGTCATTTTGGCTTACTGGATTGCACTTTTCATACACATGAAAATTTCTTGTTCTCCGTCCCCACCATCATAGATTTATGGTGTCCGAACTTAATGTTTTCCATTTCCGCTTTCTGAAAAAAAAACATTTGGTTGAAAGTATGCTTATGTCAGGAGCAACAAACACTGCTTTACCGTGCTTTGGGTGACAGATCTCAGCGACAAGCTTCAGTCCAGGAATGTTTGGTCGGCACTGCTTGTCATCTCGTTGGGTTGATAGAATGTTTCAGTTTTCTCACACAGTTTCCCATTGAAACTTGAATTAATCTGTACTTATCTGCTGTAGTAGATTACTTAATCAATGCTGACATCAACAACAGCACTCTGGCTCTTAAACCTTTTTGACATGCGTATGTTGGACGTGAACTCGCGTCCATGCTCGTGGTCGTGAGACAATGTTCTGTTTCGCCGATTCTTGCAATATTGGATTCGTTTCACAGGTTATTCGATATATGGTGCGAATTTGATATTTCTACGCACAATACTTCTCTTCATAAAGTGATGGAATTGGATATGTATTTCCATTTTGAAGGTCATGATGAAAGTTTCCGATTGGAAAAGATTCACAACTTGAGAACTTTACATAGGGGAGAAGAGAATTGAAATACTAATAAGTATTTAGGAAAATACAGCACAATGCATAGAGATAGCATGGCTGGGCCCATAACCTGTCGGTTTTAGGATTCTGGGCGAAAAGAAAACTGCAGAGATTTAGTGAAATATATCGGAACGTATATTCCTTTAATACTTAGTGTCTTGGAAGGCAGAATGTCTGGATCCTATCACATGGATTTATCTACTCAATATAATAAGTAATGGTGGAAATCTGCCTCTAGCTTAATTACAATACAGTGAACACACACGATGCAAACAGGAGATGATAGACACAGTAAAGATGGCGGGATCTCCATAGTGACGAGTGTTGCCAGCTGGTATGTATTTCCGTGTTGTAATGATACCAGTATTTTCATAATAAAGCACTACCAAATAATAATTGGTTTTTGCTTAATTTCAACAACCTCATCATCAGATTTAATAAGTTTGTTATTTATTTCTAGACTAAATTTGTTATCATGAGATTTAGTTTTACATGTTTCTTTCTCATGACTTAGCTACATAGCAAACTCTTATGAAAATTTTTGAGTACCTCTTAACGTACTCATGAAAGGATGGATCCTTTCTATAAGCTTTTTTGTTATACAATTCAAACATTTTTTTCCTACTTGTATAAATTCCTCGAGTAGCCCAGTCACTGAATTTCGGTTTACAGTTATTAATAACTATTTTCTTTTGAGGGAAAATAATATCAAATTGTTTTTTAATTACCTGAAATAATTGATCATACAAGTCACTAGCATTTTGTTTATCAAAAGGTATAAACGGTAGTTTATCACTTATAAGGTTTTTAAATTTGTCCTTACGAGATGCAGTGACCGGCCTGCATTTTATTTCAAGACGGGGTGAAATTAAACGGTTCTGTAGTGTAACTATCTGCCCGCAATGATCCGATTTTACAAAATTAATAATAGATTGATTGATGATTTTACAGTTACAAAAAATATTATCTAAGCAAGTAGCTGTTGTAGGAGTTACTCTAGTGGGCTCAGCAAATAATGGAGTGAGGTCAAATGATTTAAAAATGCTCAAAAACCTAACGCGATGTTCCTCCGTAATATCTATTATGTCTACATTGAAATCTCCACATACAACTACTTTCTTTGTAGTTTTGCATATTTTATTTAACACATTTTCCATTACAGATTCAAAATATTTTAAAGTTTCCACTTGGGGGTCTATAAACACAGATAGAGATATAGATAGATTATTTAATATAGATTCGTGCTATAGTTCATTATTAAATAATAATATTAAATAATAATGAACTTTTTGGGTCTACCTCTTCGTCGGTAGCCATCTTGTGGTATCCATCGCGTAACGACTTGAGCCCATCTATCCGGGTGCATTCTGCACACGTGCCCAGCCCACTCCCACTTTAGCTTTGCTGTCTTCTCACCAACGTCCGCTATTCCAGTCATGGAGCGTATTGTCGTATTTCGAATCTTATCGATCCTTTTAAATCCCAACACGCTCCTTTCCATGGCTCTTTGGCAAACCATGAGTTTGGATTTCTGACTTTCGGTCAATGACCACGTCTGCGCTCCGTAAGTAAGAACGGGCAGGATGCAAGTGTCGACGAGTTTGCGTTTTAACGTGATTGGAAGGTCACCCTTCATATACGCTTTCATGGACCAGAAGCTCTTCCAGGCGTTATCGATACGTCTTGCGATCTCTTTCTCCTGCCTGTTTTCGAAGGAGACTATCTGGCCCAAGTATACATACTCATCGACATTCGACATACTCCATTCTCTGCCCGTCTATAACCACGTCATGTTCGATGGCGTTGGTCATGATTTTGGTTTTGGACCTATTCATCGTTAATCCAACCTCAAGGCTTGCCTCGCTCAGCTGTTCGAGCATGATTGCAAGATCTGATGATGAGTTGGCAAATAGGACGATATCATCGGCGAAGCGGAGGTTTGTGAGCTTTTTTGTCCCGACATGTATGCCCTTAGTTTTCCAAGGATCGTCTAACTTTTTAAATACCTCCTGCAAGGCGCTGGTGAACAGTTTAGGAGATAGTGGTTAGATAGTAAAAGAGGTGGTGTGATGACTTGACCAGCTTTGCGGGAGATTGGTTGTCATTGGCTGCTGACAGGGACCAATGGAAGGTGTTGGGGGAGACCTTTGCCCAGCAGTGGGATGAATCAGGTTAAATAAAATAAAAAATAAAAAAAATAATGAACTATAGCACGAATTTTATTGGAATATCTTAATATTAGACAAGATCACGGACGAGTAAATATTACTCGTCCGTGATCAAGATATAATATATTCTTTACTTAAATAAAACAGACACAAGGGAAACAAGTAATACCTACGAAAGATAAATCTCATGCACGATTTCTTCGGCAGTCTTATCACCGGGAGCGCTATCTTTCAGGCAACCGTTGAACTACGAGTCTGAAAATATTATTGTGCGCGGCTGATTTGAATTTTTGATTGAATTATTATTATGAAGGTTGAAATAATTTCAAGTCAAACTCTTTTAAAGGTATGATAAATACGTGGAAAATTTCCCTGATCGGAATATCTACTCATATGTCACCTAAATTCTTACGGATTGAAATCTGGTAGATTGTAATCAGTCAATTGCAACATGGTTTAGCATTTACGCTTTTATGGGTACTTACAGTGTACATCCGGGCGTCTGAGCCAGACGCCTAGAGAGATCTCACCTATCTAGGCTAATAACGAATCGTAGGTGACGCAGGTATATCCAGGTTTCATCGTAAGTGACGCAATAGTTTTCTTGTAAAATCAAAAAAACTTGGCTCAGACAGCCAGAATTTCACATTTTCTGACACTCTGGATCTCAGCTCACAGAGGGTTTCAGGGCGCTGTTTCTTATAAAAAGGAATGTGACGCGTAGGTGACGGCCATCTGAAGTAGTTTCATCCATTTTAATCCAATACTTTTCGAGAAATCATGATAAACGTATGGCTCAGACAGCCGGATATCCGGTCGTCTGAGCCATACGTTTATCATGATTTCTCGAAAAGTATTGGATTAAAATGGATGAAACTACTTCAGATGGCCGTCACCTACGCGTCACATTCCTTTTTATAAGAAACAGCGCCCTGAAACCCTCTGTGAGCCGAGATCCAGAGTGTCAGAAAATGTGAAATTCTGGCTGTCTGAGCCAAGTTTTTTTGATTTTACAAGAAAACTATTGCGTCACCTACGATGAAACCTGGATATACCTGCGTCACCTACGATTCGTTATCAGCCTAGATAGGTGAGATCTCTCTAGGCGTCTGGCTCAGCCGCCCGGATGTACACGTACTTACATGTCAACCAAGGTAAATTAATACCGGGAAGCCTTAAATTAGGTACTAGTGTGAAAAATCGGGATAACCCAATTTGAAACCTTCATGAATTTTTGTATTTATGTGTTTATTATGTCCATTAATCAGTCAGGTATCAAACGACTGCCGGGAGTCGCATAATAATGGAATTTCTATTGTGTCTCGTTCACACATACTTGAAGAGTTAATGAGTAGTGAAGTGATAGAATATGTAGGTAATCCGCCATTTTGTAATCTCGGCCAACTTGGATTTACAATCATACAGAAACAGAATGTATCAAATAGTGTCATCAGAACTAAAGGTGGTTATTAATAAAACCGTTAAATAACAACATGATATACTTAAGTGTGTTATATTTATTAAAAATCATTCAATAATACAGTTAATAAACGTATCTAAGTGTATAGTATCTACTGCACGGGGGCCATGACGCTGTCCTCGTTCTTCTTGAGTATGACGAAGCCCTCCATGACGGGCGAGAGCGGCAGGTACTCGTCGGTGGCCAGCTCGGCGCGCTCGCCGAACGAGAGCAGCACCGGCGTCGTGTGCGTGTGCGAGCCCGCGATCGTCTTGGGGGTGCCTGCTTTACCGATTACGTCGACGGCCTGCGAAAAGAAAAGTAAGTAGTAGTATTTTTAATTTACACTTGGAGATGCCTCATTGAACGAGTTATGGTTTATTAATTAATTTTACACTGGCGGTCAACCGTGAGTGAGGGAATCATAGTCAAACCTGTTGGTGAAATTGAACATGTCATACAATATAACTTAAAAATAAATGTAAGTAACAATGATGGCTCTTTTTATGTAGTCAGACTTTCTAGACAGTAGAGGGAACTACAGCATTAAAGATTAAAGAACTATGTACTATCTTAGCACCTTATGAGTCAAAATCGCTTGCACCTCGCGTAGACTTTTGTTTGAAATGACGCCCCATTTGTGTCGTGTGTGCGATTTTCGATTCAAAGTGATAGGTGGCGGCAGAGGCCTTGACCGTACAAGGAAGGCAAGGTATTGCAGTATTTTAGGGGAAGGCAGTTTTATTTTATAATAAGACATCATACTGACTGATATAATGGATAATTAATTATTTATTTACCTGTCCAACGCGCACGCTGACGTTCAGGGGCTGAAGGTTCTCGTCGAGGGTCACGAGCCAGCGGGGCTGCATCGCCGTCGCCAGCACGTACAGGAGGTAGTGAGATTTACCGAGGATAACTGTAACAAAAACATAATTAAATTAGTATACAAACATATATTAAATAAATGGGTTACATATTTTATGTTACGATATACTACTACTAAAATATATTATAAAATAGGTGATTATATTAACGATAACAATGTATGGTCTAGCTAGCTTGTACGAACATAAAAAAAATATTTTAAAAAGAGGCATTGACAATAGTGACTTAGTTTGTTGCGCAGCTTAGCACTAGCACAAATCACATTTTTGGTTGTTTCTAGTGATTAATTATGATATAGAAGAGATAACAGAAAACGAATTCATGTATTAATTTAAGCAAGGATGTAATGTAAGGAATTATCTAGTTTTTGAAATTTGGTCAATTAGCCTATTGTATTGTGAAGCTGTGGTAGGGTCTATATTGGGACGTGTATAAGTGCGTATTGGGTCATTGGGTCTAAACGCAGAAATAAATGACTTTTATGACATACTGTTCTTGCAGTCGAGGAAGGCGGTGAGCACGACGAGCAGGCCGGCGAGCGCGGGCTGGTTGATGAGGCGGCGGTCGGCGTGCGCGGGGCACAGCGTGACCGTGCCCTTGCCGGCGTGGCAGAGCCCCTGCGCCAGCCGCACCATGAACAGGTGCACCGGGGACTTGCCGTGGTACAGCGCGAGGGCGCGCAGCATCGTCGCGAGCCTGAATGATGTGGCGATTAAAAAAAAAATATTAAAATATGCGCCACCTAAGTCATGGATCCAATGTGTATTTATGTATTTATGGGAGACGCCCCCGTCATAATCGTTGTCTGGTACTTCGTAAGACAAGGAAGCAAATTCATTACCACGGAACCAGACAATTGGTGTGTTGTCTGGCGCATATTTATTTATTTATACATATTTATTAATTAATATTTGTGTGTGTATAGTTACCTCGCGTTGTTGGTCCCCGCGCCGACGAGTCCCATCGCGAAGATGGCGTTGTACGCGACGTCGTTGTCGGCGTCGTGCGAGTACTTGTTGAGCACGTCGATGACGGCGAGCTGCGGGTTCGACACCGAGCACAGGGCGATGGCCAGCGGCACCGCGCGACGGACGGCCGGCTCGCCGTAACGACCCTGTTACGAAAGAAAAGAAAAAAAACGTAATCAATATATTTTAATTAGTTTTTACGTGGTGTTCCATGCTAAATCATTTCTCTCTTCTACCCTAAATTGCTTTCACAAGCGATCAAGGTCAAGGATCAAATTAACATCTATTGGTAAATAGTAAATAAATAAATAAATAGTAGCGCGTTACCTTGTTGATGACGTCACTCACTATGTCAACGACGCAGATAGTAGACTAAAATCCGATATATATTTTTTTGCTTTACGAATATTGTTAACAATATTTTTATAACTTTAAAATATCTACGAAATCAAAATTATTTAATTTAAAAAGATGTCAGTGTTTAACTATGTACTACCTTTGTAGGTTGTAAGTTCTGCGTTAATTTTTTTTCATTACATTCGCCAAGGAAAGAAAATCTGACATTACAGTGGGAGCGTTCCACTAGATACTCACGACGACCGTCGCGCCTATTTTGCCAGTCCACTTGACTATCGCGATTGTTCGTATCGCTGCGAATACATCATTGATAGCACCATAGCTAACGGCAACCCATATCAAGTATGTCACTCACGAGCTGGCCGAAGATGCGCGTGCACATCTCAGCGCCGGTCTCCTCGGCGAGCGCGATGACGGCCACGCCCAGCGTAGCGACCGCTTGAACGGATGACAGCTCCTTGTTGGCCTCCTTTTCCTTCTCTTTTTCCTTGCTCTTGCTGTCCTTTGACGATTTGCCTGCAGAGTTAAAGGAATGATTAACTGGTTATCGTAAGAATAACCCTGTCACTGCGCTGCGATGCAAGGAGAATTGAGCAAGAATAAACTGTATTGACATATATGAAATGAACGAAAGCGGGTAGTCGGGGAAGCGGGAGGGACGTGATATGTTTGACATATCCATTCTTACGAAAGCCGGATAGTATGTTGCTGTGTCTGTTCTTTCCCTCATCACAGAAGGTAAAGCGACTTATTTTAAGTGCAGTCGTCGCTATGTGCGATCGGAAGCGGACGTGTCCGTTGCACAACAGAATCATTTTAATTCTAGACCAACACAGCCTACCAGAGCCATCAGTAAACAATGGGTTCGCAACAACTCATTACCAACGAATAGTGGCGTTCATACAACATGCCATCGACACCATGGACGAGGTCAGTCAGTATCATGTAGATCTGTAAATCCAATTTCAAGGAGGAAAAAAATTTGCAGCGACAAGTCACTCCCGTTCCAGACATTCGGGAAGAGTGTCCGGATGCCTTCTCCCCGGAGGCACGGAGGTGAAAGAAGTGTGGAAGACATCATTACCCTGCCGAAGGACACCGATCCTGACGAAACGCCTGCGTTCGTGTCAAAGAAGCTGCACAAGCCGCCCCCTGTCATGTTCGACCACGTCGACGTCACCGGGCTGTTAAATGACTTTTGGTTTTTTTAAAGAGGAAGGCGCGGGATGCGGGGGGTGACTCGCGCGTCGGTTGCGATCCAGCCTTCATTGAAAATTTAGACTCGTCACGAAAGTGGCTCTACTTCAATTATTTTTAAAATGTCAAGGAAAACCCAGTATGGTGTACTAAACAATAAACCTGGTATAATCTACTGTCATTAAATTTACTTAAAAAATTATAATGGTTACATACTTAAACACCATAAACAATTTTAGATAAATAAAATACCATGTGGTACTTATAATCTTACCGGGATATACTCAGGGAAGGCTATAAAACATTGCACTAAGTAAGATCTACGTGTACGAAGAAAAATCCGATAGTTCCCTTATAGAGATATTTTTTTTATTTTTAAAATGTTTATAAAACGTTCTTACGTATTTCGTTTACGTCAATAGTAAAAATTTTACTGGTACATTTTTTATTATTATTCGTCTAGTAGCTAACCATACCTACTTAAAATTATATCTAAATAGAGCATCTTTCCCTTTGAGTGTATTTTTTGTAGTGTGCTTGTCATTCATAAGACATTATGATATTCCAAATTCAATTCAAATGTTGGAAAAAGCTTGCACACATGTACTATAAACTATTTGAACGAGTGGTGGGGCGCGCCGTCGTGGATGGCACTATCTATAATTAATATTTCATCTACCTGTTAGAGTCGACTTACTCTTGTTCTTGTCATCCTTGGAGCCGGCCGAGGCGGCGCCGCTGCCGCTGGCGCTGGCGGCGGGGGCGCTCGAGCCTTCCTTGGAGTCTTTCTTGTCTTGCTTCTTGAATGCCGTATCTTCAGTTGACGACTGTTCATTCTGTTACATAAGACGATGTATTAATTGTTTGCATGCTGATCATATTGAGCTATTCATGCGTTTAAATTGAAAGTAACAACTTTAAAATTATGTAAGTGAGAATACTAAATAAGAGTCATTTTAGAAAACGCTTATGTACACGTGAGAGCGATCTTTTTGCATTTTAGCGCTAAATTGGTCGGGAGGTAGGTAGGTAAAAAGAATTATTGCAAATAATATTTCAATATTTAAAAAAAACTAGCACGTTATTGAACGCTTAGTTAGAATATACCTAATTGAACTAAAAAAGAATCATTACGATAATTATGATTCCTATTTACCGAGAAAACCGCGGACAAACATACACTTACGAAACACACGTACTTGGAAGCCTAAATAGTCACCATACTCAGATCTCTAACTAGTATATTCATTCTAGATTTTTTAGCGGCAAAATTTATAATTTTAATTTGTTGCTGCTGTGTTATAGCTCCAAGTGAGTACATTATAGTACACAACTCTCCCACTCCCCCAACCCGCCGCTTCACCCCTCCCCCCCTCGATAAAGGTCCCAAATTTCATATTTCCTCTATTTTCAGGAAAACTATACAAGCTAGGACAAAATGGTCAAGGACTAAATTATTTGTCAATAAATTACCTAGAAATAAGTATCAGCATTCATTTTGATACGAGTTATAGTTTTTAAGTTATGGAGCATCAAAGAGTACTAAAAATGTGCGCTTAGCAAAAATACAACATTTAACACAAAATAAACAATATAATTTATAAATTTTCTCAAGAAACGCGTTTCTGTAGTACTTACCTATCTAAAACAAATCAGTATCGTCATTGTTATCTTCTAAAGGTTTGTCGAAGCTACAAAGGCCCCAATGTCTGCATATGGTGGAACAACGGAATGCAGCTAAGACACATCCACATACTTTTCTGTAGCCTTTTTTGCAGCTGCATGATACTATTTTCAGTATCTACTGTGGAGCTGGTGCCTATGTGGTATTTAGGGTACAAAGTTACTATTTTTTTCCAGCTTCAGTTTTCTGGGTTGAATGAATTTGCTCGCCATAATGGAACTTGATGAAAAGTATGTGTTGAATTCTGACAAGCAGCTCCTGAATAAGGTGGAAACTTTGATAATAGCACCACCGTATTGTTCTTAAGATCAATGTTTTGTAAAAGTGGACCTCTCGTATATCGTTTATTACTTTTTAGGTACCTACTATGATACTATCCGAGAATATATCTTTCTCCTGCCCCTGCTATCTGCTTACGTGAGGCATCCGGGTTATTTAAAACGTTTATCGTATCTTGCAAGTCGGTCTTTTTACCAAACAGGAAAGACTAAACCTTTCCTTTCTTGTAGAATGCCGATGTAGTAGAATATATTCTTACGTGGTGGAGTCAGTCCCAGTAAAAGAACCAACAGATCAATGTCTTGCCCAACCACTACGACAATGTCTTTTCGACGTACTACATAATATCGGAATTTTAAGGCACAGGAAAGGTTCAGTCTATTCAATAACATATAACATCGACTTGCAAGATACAATAACTCCTGATGCCTAACGCGAGGACGTAAAAAGGCAGGAGAAACATATATTCTTGCATAGTATGGGGCTAAGCAAACCTAAAAAAGTATAATCGTGTTACGAAACATTTAGGTACTTCAACTTCACTTCTTAACCAACTCTCAAGAACAATACGGTGTTATTATGAAAAGACCACCTTCTTCAGCTTGTCAGCATTCAATGCATACTTCAAGCTCTCAACAGTTGATACTGAAAATAATATCATGCAGCTGCAAAAATTGCTACAGAAAAATATGTGGATGTGTTAAAGGTGCATTCCGTTGTTCCATCATTATGCATACATTGGGGCCTTAGTAGATTCGACAAACCTTTAGAAGATAACAATGACGATACTGATTTGTTTTAGATAGGTAAGTACTACAGAAACGCGTTTCTTGAGAAAATTTATAAATTATATTTTTTATTTTGTGTTAAATGTTGTATTTTTGCTAAGCGCACATTTTTAGTACTCTTTGATGCTCCATAACTTAAAAACTATAACTCGTATCAAAATGAATGCTGATACTTATTTGTAGGTAATTTATTGACAAATAATTTAGTCCTTGACCATTTTGTCCTAGCTTGTATAGTTTTCCTGAAAATAGAGGAAATATGAAATTTGGGACCTTTATCGAGGGGGGGAGGGGTGAAGCGGCGGGTTGGGGGGGTGGGAGAGTTGTGTACTATAATGTACTCACTTGGAGCTATAACACAGCAGCAACAAACTAAAATTATAAATTTTGCCGTTTCGCCCATACATTGAAATCTAGAATGAATACACTAAACTCCAAAGATACCACATACATACAGGTTGAATTGATGACCTCCTTTTTTAAGTCAGTTAAAAATGTTATAAACAGCAGAGTAATAATAAGCATACATCAGTGTCGTAGTGCTTGGAGCAGATGTGCAGCATCTGCTGCACGACGAGCACGTCGCCGGTGCCGGCGTAGGCGCACATGGACAGCGTGGTCTGGCACAGCGACTGCTGCGGCTCCGGCAGCACCTCCAGCGCCGCCATCGTCGCCTCCGTCTTCTCCTTACAACCTGCACGACAAAACCATGTTTGTAAACAATGCGTTAAAGTCCGTTTTCTTGGCTTGTCCAATTTATTCAACATTATTTACGTTGCTATTTAACGAAATAATTCATTGTAAAATAAGATGACCACTAAACTGACAACTTACATAGGTAATTCATCGTTTAACTCGTCAAGTATGTGTAAACGAGACACAATAAAAATTCCATTGTTATGCGACTCTCGGCATTCGTTTGATACCTGACTGATTAACACGGATATCTTTATAAATCAAAAAGATAATCAATTTTATTCACGGGTATTATTTTAAAAAAAGTTATGAAAATATTGTTTACAATGTTCGACTAGCAAAGAAAAACGGACTTTAGATGTTTTCTATTTCATTTGAACGTTGTACAGATATCAAATCACATCACGTTATAGCTGTTATACCGTTAGGTGTAATATTGACTTCTTGAGTGTTTAGTTTTAAAAATGTAAATATAATGATTAGTGTTACCTAAGAAACACAGTCCGAGACCCAAGTGTAGGAATCTTGCGTAGGTCGACGAGTGCAAGTCCTTGTTGTCGTCGATCAATCGCTGAATAATGGCGCAGGTTACCTGTGAATAACAGAACAAGAAATTTACAAGTTATCAAGAGACATTTTTTAAAACTCGAAATGTGAATATAGTTACACGGATAAACTAATCACCGCCTGAGGTATGGGAGCGGCAGGAGGGGGTTGGGTGCGAACAACGTGAAAACGCACGCATGATCGTAGATATTTGTAAGGAAGGACTGCCGTTTTTATACCCTTCTTACCGAGATGACATACTGCAGGTAGTATTGCCGCAGGCTTGAAGCGAGTCATAGCTTGTGTGCGGAAGCTTTATAAATTCTGCATCATGGGTTTCTCTACTATAATAACAAGAATAAATAATTTAAAAATAACCCAACTACGAATTGAACTTTTTGGTACTGCGGATTTTATAGGATTTTAAACTTTCGCGTTGCATTGCAATAACTATTAGACATGACGGGTCTAAACGCGAATAAAAACTTATGAGTTGCTAATTGCTATTACTCACTGCTCGACGTTTCGGCGGTATTGCAACTGCCGTGGTCACGAGTCAACTGGTGGATTGCGACATCGCCTGCGCGAGCGGCCCTAAGTTTCTTCTGCCACCCTCACAACACTAGATAAATTGGCAGTATAGCGGCTTGAAGATTCGATAATTTATCGAGTGTAGTGAGGGTGGCGGAAGAATCACTCGATAAATTATCGAGTGTAGTGAGGGTGGCGGAAGAATCACTCGATAAATTATCGAGTGTAGTAAGGGTGGCGGAAGAATCTTCAAGCCGCTATACTGACAATTTATCTAGTGTTGTGAGGGTGGCAGAAGAAACTTCGGGCCGCTCGCGCAGGCGATGTCGCAATCCACCAGTTGACTCTTGACCACGGCAGTTGCAATACCGCCGAAACGTCGAGCAGTGAGTAATAGCAACTCATAAGTTTTTATTCGCGTTTAGACCCGTCATGTATAATAGTTACTGCGGATTTTGTCTTGTTTTATTTGACACCCTACTCATTAAGACATCAAACAATTTTTTTGAAATGTGCCTAATATATTGTTATTGTATTCGCCATGTAGCTTTTTTTTGCAAAAGGTAGCGATTGTTACCCAGAGCGGAAATAATAATAAAGAATCGATTCACCAGAATCGTACCAGTAGTTTAATTAAACCCTTCACGAACGTGTTTATCAACATTCTTTTGTTTACGCGACCGCCGCCGCCGGTCCCTGAACATTTAACCCGCAAATGTAGAACCCACATAAGTACCCACAAACATAGACTGCTAAAATAACAACCCATCCTTTTTGGCTAGACCGTAGTCGAGTAAAAAAGAATAGTAACATCAGTACGTACGTCCCCGTGGCAGGAGCCGACGGCGATGAGGCCGCACGAGATGGCGGCGAGCGCGCAGATCTCGGGCGGCGCGGCCGTGTCGCTCAGCACCGGCAGCAGGTGCGACAGCACGTCCTCGCGCTGCGTGCCCGCGTATGCTATGCCCAGACCTGAGAACATTGAACATGTGTATATTAGAGTAAATAGAGAAAAAGTGTAAATAAAGTTAAAAGTACAGATATTGGTTATAAACAATAGGAATGTTTCTTAAAACGAGTAATAGTATGTATCTGTACTACACAATGAATAATGGGCAACATAAAGTGTTTTAGCGTGAGCGTCAGAATCGCCGGTCAACAGTCGTATTTAACTTTGCAACTGTGTCTAAAGATTGCTTATGAATTGCTTATATTGGCTTAGCATGATGGCAGAATTGCTTATTGCATAATTTAAACGAATTAAAACATTTACGGTTGACCGTCAATTCTGACGTCAGAATGGCTGGTCAATATCTGTAGAGTACTAAATATTTAGAATTACTATAATTTTTACGGGTCAAAAATTGCTTATCCATTGCTTATTTCACTATGCGTAGGCCAAAACACTGTTAATCGTTCCTAAGAAAAGATACGCTCGAATAATTAAAAGTCTCAGCGCCTGATAAAAGTATGAGAGCAAAGTTGCGTAGAAATGGTGATTATTGCGTTTATATTGCAAAAGGCTTTGCAATATTGAGATGGGATGAGTCTACACCACGTTAATGCTTAACCGACTTAGAAAATAGGAAGTTATCAGTTTCATCAGTAAGTTTAAAGGAAGATTAATAGCGAGTATCACGCATTTGGCTGAACTGATTGAGATGTGCTTTAAAATAGCAAAAACTTCTCCTAAGGTTAAGAACTCACGGTGCAGTTTCCACCCGCGCCCGCCGCGGTTGCGGGCCCGCAGCCACAGATTTTTATAAAAAAAGTTAAAACAAACTCACGACGTGGTCTCCAATCTAGAACTTTTCTACCCCAACGGCCATCATTTTTCAGCACTGTGTGCCCTGCCCACTGCCACTTGAACTTATACAGGGTGACCGGTATTCCAATACATTCCCTTGGAGGGGTAAATTTAAATTCAAATATTAAAAAAAAAACGCTGGAAAACGCCTTTTATTTTTAGGCATTAAAATAATTCATTGATTTATTAGCCGCAATGTATACGCGCGCGGAGCGCTCAGGCGTAGCGACCCACGCGCACACAATGTACGCGCTTATTTGTGTGCGTGCGGGCGGTAGCTGTGTGCGTTCGCCCGTACCACACCGCGTGATACATTGCGTAGTACACGGCTTATGGTCTGATTACGAAAAAAGTAATAAAAATTTTGACATGTTTCTTAGAGAAAAACACTTATTAGTACTAATAGAAGATTTTTATTTAATAAACTCTGAAAAAAAATCACTTTGACTGTCAATATCTCAGTAACGCGTCATTTCCCAGGTATGGTTTCTTCGAGAGAAATGATCGTATGAAGGGGGGAAATAAGTGGTTTTCGGCTTCGTTAAGCCTTTTGTTACACCCTGTATACAAAAATACAGTTCGTAATGAAAGCCTTATTTTTTAATTCAGTTAAATAGCAATATCTTTTCCTAAGTCTAAGAACCCACGACGCGGTTTTTTTTGAACTCACAAAGCCACCCGTTTCTGCGACCGCGCAGCTGTTGCGATTTTCAAGCTAATTTTAACTAAACCACGCGATGATGTATAGATAGTGCCATCCACGAAGGCGCGCCCCACTCTTTTTTCGATTGATGAAGGTGCGGGGTGCGGGGGGAGACACGCGCGTCAGTTGCGAGCCGGCCGTCATTCAAATATTCAGACTCGTCACGAAAGTGGCTCTGCTTAATTTATTTTTAAAATGTCAAGGAAAACCCAGTGTGTTGTACTAAAAAATAAACCTGGTATAATCTACTGTCATTATTAAATTTACTGAAAGAATTATAATGGTATTAGAATAGTTAGATACGGGATTGCTACCATGTACCTTATTATTTATGAGCTTCCGATATTTCGGCACTGTTGCAAGCGCCACGATCACGGAGTAACTGAAGAGAACTTGCGGGTGGGTTGCTATTGGCAGACATATCGGTCTACCCTCCTTCGAAGTCGTTTATTCCGCTCGCCGCCGGTACCATTGTCCACAAACTCACTATTTACTCGCGTCTGTTCTCGACACACAACACTGACAGTATCTGTTCGCGAAACGCGTAAGCGTAATCGAAAGCGTATCTAACTATTCTAATGTTAGTGACCATGAAAGTTTAAAACAATATATTATAATGGTAATTTAAACACCATAAACCATTTTAAATAAAAAAACCATGTGGTAACTTATAATATTACCGGGATGTACTTTATCTCGGAAAGGCTATAAAACATTACGCTAGGACCTACGTGTACGAAGAAAAAACAATTCACGCGTATGAAGTCCCGGTGGACCGATGGTTCTCTTATAATGAAAGTTTTTAAACATGTTTTTAAATGTTATAAAACGTTATTACGTATTTCGTTTACGTCAATAGTAAAAATGATGCTTGTGCAGTTTAAAAATAATATATTACTTTTCTAGTAACTAACCATACCTACTTAAAACCATATCCAAGTAGAGCATCTTTCCCTTTGAGTGTATTTTTTGAAGCGTGCTTGACATTCATTAGTCATTATGATGTTCCAAATTCAATTCAAAAGCTTGCACACATGTACTATAAACGATTTGGACGAGTGGTGGGGCGCGCCTTCGTGGATGGCACTATCTATAGCTCTCGCTGAAGCCAAAATCAAACCTCGCCCATCGCGGGCGTAAACCACGTCGTGAGTTTTTATTTTAACTTTTTATATGCATACAAATCTGCATTCTACAGTGGCTGTGAGCCCGCAACCACGGCGGGCGCGGGTGGAAACTGCGCCATGAGTTCTTAGCCTTAGGAGAAGAATTTGCTATTTTAAAGCGCATCTGAATCAGTTCAGCCAAATGCGTGATACTCGCTATTAATCTACCTATAAACTTACTGATGAAACTGATAACTTCCTATTTTCTAATTCGGTTATAGATAGTGCCATCCACGATGGCGCGCCCCACCACTCGTCCAAATCGTTAATAGTACATGTGTGCAAGTTTTTTCCAACATTTGAATTGAATTTGGAACATCATAATGAGTTATGAATGACAAAGCACACTGCAAAAAATACACTCAAAGGGAAAGATGCTCTACTTAGATATAGTTGTGGGTATGGTTAGCTACTAGACGAGTAATATTTTTTCAAAAAATTGCACCAGTAACATTTTTACTATTGACGTAAACGAAATATATAAGAACGTTTTATAACATTTAAAAAAATAATTGAAGTGTCTTTATAAGAGAAATATAGGTCCACCGACCTAAAAGACCTTTTTTTTTTTTTTTTACGTTGGAAAATGCGTTACGCATACTCGCCGCCCGGGGGAGACGGTGAGTTATGTGGGACTCAGGCTCAGGCGCCTATACCCACTAAAAACCAACGACACTCCGTCAGTCACCTCGCCGTCTCAAGCCAGTCGTCGTCGTCCGAGAAATCGGACGGCGACGACTCGCTCGACGACTCACGAGTGGCGGACGGGGCTGCGGGAAGCCGGTCGGATACTACCGCTGCCCCGTCGGTGATTGCCCGCCGTAGCAGGCCCGGCAAGCCCACCCCGAGAGGGCGGGCAACGGGAATGGCCCGGAGTGTGCGGCCATTCCCGTCAGGCGGCGGTGGGGGCGCGTGCAAGGCCGGCGCGGGTACCCCCGTACCCAACGCTGGCTGGCCTCCACCAGGCGACCTAAAGGACCTAACCTAACCGAAATATAGGACGTCATACGCGTGAATTGTTATTTCTTCGTACACGTAGGTCCTAGCGTGATGTTTAATAGCCTTCCCCGATAAAGTACATCCCGGTAATATCATAAGTACCACATGTTTTTTTTAGTTTAAAATTGATTATGGTGTTTAAGTTACCATTATAATTCTTTAAGTAAATTTAGTAATGACAGAAGATTATACCAGGTTTATTTTTTAGTACAACACACTGGGTTTTCCTTGACATTTAAAAAAAAAATTAAGTAGAGCCACTTTCGTGACGAGCCTGAATTTTTGAATGACGGCCGGCTCGCAACTGAAACGCGTGTCACCCCCCGCACCCCGCGCCTTCCTCAATCAAAAAAAGAGTGGGGCGCGCCTTCGTGGATGGCACTATCTATAAGCATTAACGTGGTGTAGACTCATTCCATCTCAATATCGCAAAGCCTTTTGCAATATAAACGCAATAATCACCATTTCTACGCAACTTTGCTCTCATACTTTTATCAGGCGCTGGGACTTTTAATTATTCGAGCGTATCTTTTCTTAGGAAAGATTAACAGTGTTTTGGCTTACGAATAGTGAAATAAGCAAGGATAAGCAATTTTTGACCCGTAAAAATTATAGTAATTCTACGTATTTAGTACTCTACAGATATTGACCAGCCATTCTGACGTCAGAATGGACGGTCAACCGTAAATGTTTTAATTCTTTTAAATTATGCAATAAGCAATTCTGCCATCATGCTAAGCAAATATAAGCAATTCATAAGCAATCTTTAGACACAGTTTCAAAGTTAAATACGACTGTTGACCGGCGATTCTGACGCTCACGTTTTAGCCCTGTCCTGTCCTGCCCTGTGTGTATCAACTTTATAGAAATGATCAGAAAGTAAAGTCATTCTAGTTAGCAGCTGTAACACAAAGATGAAGCTGTCAATTGGAGACGCAAAGTTGCCCACTTCTTATCTTAAAGTACTGTACTTAACTGTATACCATTAAACTACTATTACTTATTCCTGTATGGAACTGCCATCACATACAGGTCTCGTGCGCCATGAATTGACGCCACTTGTCCATTAACTCATACAAATGATTACATATTCGAAATTCAAATTTCAAGGAATACGTATTAATCTTGTCGTCATATTTACGATACATGCAGATTATTTTGCGATAGTCGGAAGTAGAGGTAAATCACTCACCTAAAACACTACCAATCCGTAAGTTAGAGCTGGAATGCAGCACATAATCTGAGAGCAGAGCGAGAGCCGGGTCGCACTCGTTGCGCACACCACAGTTTACCAGCCCCAGTGCTAACAGCGCGCCGGCCTTGATGTGCTCGTCCGCCGTGTACAGGTACTTGTCTATTGGGGTCAGACCACCGTCCACGTCCCACAGGTGAATCATTCCCAGAGAGGCCGCAGCAGACAGCATTCCTAGAGAAAATTTAATTAGAATCAAACCATCAATCAATAATTTCTCAGAATACAGATGCATGTTTTATACTAAAAACCGGCCAAGCGCGAGTCGGATCCGCGCACTGAGGGTTCCGTAAACTGAATTCGGGGTCTACTTACTTCGACAAAGAGAAATTATCATTAATATTTTTTGACAGCAAAAATAACTTTGTTTTCATAGTGTTTGTATGAAAGACAAAGTTATATTTGCGGTTAGTAAAAATGTGCAATATCTCAAAAACTTCTGGTTCGATCTCATTCAAATCAATTTTCATTGAAAATTTTTGTTAAAATCTACATCATATATTTTTTTCGAAATTTTCACGATCTTAGTTCAAAAGTTAGATGGGGGATGCCCATTTTACCAATTTGGAAGCGTCCATCTCTCAAATGTTAGACTTTTAGAAAAAATTGTTTTAGAAACCTCAATGTCATTTTAAAAGACCTATTCATAAACACCACACACAAATAGGTTGGAGTTTTTTTTTTTTTTTTTTAATTTCTCTTTCCATCTGCGATCAGCCTCTGAGCTTTTATCAGATATTTTCTCTCCCTTTCATGAACGGTTTGAGATTATTCACATCCTGTGATGTGTCATCTCATGTATTGATTGGTTTAAATTGGGTGGAGTTGAATGTAATTATATTGATGCAATTCTTTTTCGTTTGAGTCGGTGTGCGGAACTCGAGGGTTTCAACAGTGTAACAGCGAGTTCGTTTTTGTGTTGTTGAAGTCTCTCTTTATAAGCTTTATAAGATTTTTCCACTGTCTCCCTTACAGTTGGGATTCAGTTGGGGAATAGGTTGGAGTTAAAAAAATAAATTAGGTTTTAGTTTCATGTATGGGAGACCCCCTTAAATAGTTTTTTTTTACTTTTTGTATTTGAATCGGAAAGCGGTGAACAAGTTACACCTACCTACCAATTTTCAGCGGTGTGATGCTAATAGTTTCAGAATAAAGTGGCTGTGACATACAGATGGACAGACAGACAGACAGACTTGACGAAACTATAATAGTTCCGTTTTTGTCATTCAGCTACGGAACAAATTGTTTAACATAAATAAAGAAATAAAGAGAGAGAGAGAGAGAACCCTAAAAATGGCAAAGTAAGGAAGTTTGACTTCTTTCCATACATTTTGTGTCAAAATTAAAAACTTCGAAATAGCATTCTCTGAGCGGCTAAATTATAATATTACATATTTGCAGGTATGATAAGATCTTACAAAGCATATTTGTTATTTACCATGGTCCTTGTTCTTGTACATCCACTTGTTCCCATCCTCCGTTGTGACAAGCTTGTCTCGTCCAAAACCAGCGTTGACGAAGGCATTCACAAATGTCGCCGAAAGATTCTGCCTGGCTGAATCTACTGGATGCTCAGCCAATAGTGAAGGCCGAAGGGCAGAGCCAGCAGACTCTAACCAAGTCTTGTATACTTCCTCAGGAGTTTTGGGCTCCATAATGTCAAGCTTAAATTATAAACGGATGTTATAAAAACCTATAAGAAAGCAGCAGTAATTGATTGGTAAGATATAATATTCAGCAAGATATTTACCTCTCTGCCTAAACTCAAGAAATGGTCATTGATATGTGCATTGAGTAGGATTGTGCGTAGATCTTCATCTTCTAATTCAAGCGGCACATATTGCCGTGCAAGCATGTAGCACAGCTGCTTCTTTATCAATCTAAAATAAATTGGATATAATAAATAAATAAATAACAATAAATGATTTTATGTTTTAAAAATTAAGAATATATTTCCACACTTACGGGTCTGTGCATGCGTTGAAGACTTCCTCACATTTTGCTTTGTCATGCAGCTGCATAGCCACTAGAAGTGCTCTTGGGTATTCTCCAAAACGGAGGTATGTGTCCAGCACACCTTGGAGAATTTGTGTGGATTCTGGTTCCACAACATAACTGGCACAGCTGAAACAAATAGTTGACGTTAATGAAGTTTAAATTAAATTATATCTAAAACAAATTGACCAATAAGACTATATTTTTACTGTTGGTAATGGTAGCAATAAATATGAACTACTCTACTATGACAATAGTAAATTAAACATAGCTTACCCAATGAGATACAGGCAGACTCGTGGATAATTGCTAGCATCCATATGTTGGGTGATTAAGTCAAGCCTATCAATTTCCATCAACAAATCACAAGCTTGGATCTCAGCTGAGTGCTGCATATCAAAAGACACAACATCACGGACCAACGGCAGAAGTGTGTCCATATTGTCTACATTCCATTCTTCAGCAATTTCACCTTCCAATTGCCTACAAAAATAATAATATACTATACTCAATTGCATTAAAGAGTACATTGCAATCAGATTGATTTTTTTACATTTTATATTCTCACCTTATCTATCCTTGTAAAGACTCAGAGGGTTATAATAATTATTACTACACTACTGAAGTACTTACCTCACATATTCATGGCCCCAGTCACCGACATTTGATAAGGTTCCAAGCAAGCAATATTTGAGACATTCTCTTTTTTCAGCAGCTTCCTAAAAAGAGGGATTTCAATTTATAATAATAAAATAAAAGACATATTTGATCAATGAGATCTACATATTTTCAAATACGTACTACTGATCCACTAACACCCATAGCCAGCACGGAGACAACATCTGCACAAAACTTCTTTGTTTTAGCATCTTTGATTTTTTCATACACTTCTTTCAGAGCTGGGTAGTGTTCTCTCAAGAACTTTAGGGGTTTAGGAACTGAAGTCATAGACGTTGTTGACGTTCTGATGAGATTGCTAAGCATTTGTAAAGCTGGGAAATATAGATCTACATCATTGCCCTGAAATGAGACATTAGGTTAGAATCATGACAAGCTTACACGATTACAAAGGTAAAAGTACAAAAATCAAGTACCGTTAGTTTTTCCACCAACATATTCAGCTCTTCTTGAAGACGTTTATCTTCTTCCGACTGAAATACGCATAGATTTATCATAAACTGAGGCAAAAGTTACAAACAATAATCATAGTCATCAATGCAAAATTGTTTTACCAAATCATCGCTCGGTGCCGACGCAGGCTCAACTTTTTCCTTTTTAGGTTCTTCAGGCTTATTTTTCACCGTCATTTTGAAGGATAACTAAATACTTTTGCACAATATTATTTGAAAATTATCCAATTCAATCTCGATCAAGCAAAATCACTTTTCATGAGTTTTCAATTTTTGACAAGTCACGGCGACAGCATCGGTGTGCTCAACAAAAAAAATAAAAAACTACTATTCTACATATTAGTGCGGATTCACATCACATAGAAGATTTTTGTACGTACTTTATTGTTTACGTACTACTACTTCTAGATAGACTAAGTACTTATTACCTCTGATTAGATAATAAGGTAAGGTACCTTATTATCTATTCAGTGCTTATTATTACCACCAAATATATTTTTAAACAAATTATAAGATACATTAAAGTTACAGTTAATAAAGTTATACTTAGACCGAAACAAACTCAGTCTACTATACTATGCTTTGAGTGAAGTGATACTACTATGCAATGCAGTTGCAGACTACATTCATCGATTTTATAATTGTTCATAATACCTATATTTTATGGAACTGCATCATTCATTTATTACGTAACTTTTTTACGGGCACTTGTTTTTTTGTTCTTTTGTTTCGCAACGAACACTTGCTTGACGGAAGCATAATCTACTCATTTAAAGTCCGTTCCACGTTGCTAGTCGAATATTGTAAACAATCTTGTCAATTTTTTTTTACTAATAAATTCATTTTAATCAGTCAGGTATCAAACGACTGCCGGGAGTCGCATAATAATGGAATTTCTATTGTGTCTCGTTCACACATACTTGACGAGTTAAAATAAGATTTAACGGATTTTACGGAACCTTTCCGCCGCACAGCCCACAGCCAGATAGTAGTGTCAGTCACAGCACAGTCGCCTCTGCAAAACCACTTCGATAACTTAATGCGACGCGAGCGCGACAGGCTGATGTAGCACACACATCGATTATTTTAATTAGTAGCGCATCCTATACGTTTTTTACCTATCATAACTCAGCGGCACGGAATCTCACGGAATCCATCATCACTTCTTCCTAAGCGATCACATTAACAAGACGAACTCCGTGGTGTAGTGGCTAAGCACGCTGGGTTTCAATTTCAAGGCGTCGCCGCTCAGAGGTCCCGGGTTCGATTCTCGGATGGTCAATGTAAAATAAAAAAATGTCTATATTGTCCTGGGTCTGGGTGTTGTGATACCACCGTTGTGTTGTGACTTGTGACTGATTTCCATAACACAAGAGCATTATCTACTTACTTCGGGATCAGAGCAATGTATGTGATTGGTGTCCAACAAAAGTTTTAAGTATTTAAAACAAATGTTTCTTAAGAAGGAAGGTCCTAAAAATGCTTAGTTCCATCGTTACATAAATCACACAATTACAATCCATGATCAATCAATAAGATAAAAAATCAAAAAGATCGAGGCCAAATTATCATATTGTTTCGATCAACATCGGTAGGTAGCCGGGTTCGCATATCTCACCATTATTTAGCATTTTAAAAACAGGATCGCGCGCGACTGCCTGCCTGAGAGTCGGGTGCAACTTGATAGGAGCTGTAAACTTTAATATCAGTCTGTCCTCAGCATCGGATAATTACGGTAGTCTTCCATCTTAGTGTTGGTTTACAGTTGTTCAGAGGCACATAACCGAGGTAAGGCTTTCTTATGCCTACGTACTTATACTTACTTCTTCTTATAAAATATTAACTTTATACCTGTATATACAAATATTTCTTCTTTGCCCATATAAATCAACTTTTGACAATTCACATCACACGTTATTCCAGGTAGATTAAAATGCTTCGCGTAGCTCAACGTATTTATAAACAAATGCTATTCAATTATAGAAGGTACAGTTTTATAAATACTGGCATAAGTATTGAGGATATGCCGCACCCCAAAGGTTTACCATTAATTGGAACCAAATTGGAATTGATCGCCTCTGGAAGCGGGTCGATGTAAGCAAATATTTATATCTAAGTAATTAAGTACCCACTTACTTACCTAAGTTTGACAAATAAACATTACTATCAGTTCAAGCTACCCTACTTATTGTTTAGAAAAATGATAGAGGTATCTAATGATTCCAGGTTACATGAATACATCGATAAGCGACATAAGCAATTAGGCCCAATATTTTACGAAAAGTTAGGAGGCAATACGAAACTTGTGTTTGTAAGTGACCCTGATTTGATGAAGGTCCTATTCCTTAAACTGGAAGGAAAGTATCCTTCGCATATTTTACCCGAACCATGGGTTTTGTATGAACAATTGTATGGATCTAAAAGAGGCCTCTTTTTTATGAACGGTGAAGAATGGCTAACAAATCGGCGAATCATGAATAAACATTTGCTAAGAGAAAACTCAGATAAATGGTTAGATGAACCCATAAAGGCTACAATAAAAAACTTTGTGCAAAAGTGGAGGAAAAAAGCAGAAAATGGCAGTTTCATTCCTAATTTAGAATCAGATTTATATAGACTTTCCATAGATGGTAAGTAAAGAACGAACATGAAACTATTAGTGCCCAGATTTATTTTATTTTAACTCATGTTTGTATATTGTTATGTTACAGTTTTAATCAGTATTTTACTGGGCGGCGAATCTTTCACTGCTAGTAAACATAACGAAGAATTTTTACGAATGTTTTCCGAATCAGTTAAGAAAATATTTAATACAACGACTAAACTTTACGGACTACCCGTACTTTGGTGTCAGCGTCTTAACACAAACGCCTGGAGAAATTTCAAGGATTCTGTAGATTCATCAATTTTCCTTGGTAGGTATTCGTATTGCATAAGTTTATTATTTAGATAAATAACAATGAAATGAACATTTGGACGATTCCCAATTTGAAAATTTTCAGCTCAAAAAATTGTCCTGGAAATTCTGAAAAACAAACCCAATACTGCTGGATTAGTATCTAAACTTCGGCAGGACAATATGTCGGATGAAATCATAACGAGAATAGTTGCAGATTTTGTTATAGCTGCCGGTGATACGGTTTGTAATATACTAAAACTCATTAGAGATTAGTCTAAAAAAAGGAAGCATGAACTATAATACCATCAAAGCAAATTTCTTATAGGATTTAATCATTTATAAATTATTCCTTTCTTCTGTTATGATTATGATGTATCTAACTCAATAAATGTTTTTCTTAAAATATGTCTACAGACAGCTTACACCACGCTCTGGGCTTTAATGCTACTTTCAAAAAATAGTGCTGCGACAAACGAATTATTGAAGGATGCATTACAAGCCAAACACATTATAAAAGAAACAATGAGATTATATCCAGTGGCTCCATTTTTAACAAGGATACTCCCAAAGGACTGTTTGTTAGGTCCATACAAATTAAATGAAGGGGTAAGTGATTTATTATTGAGTAACTAAGTAATCTTTACTTAACTTTAACCGTTTAATACAAATTAAAATGTCGGACAACATCATCATTACGGAAGAGGGTGACTGTATTTTTTAGGTATTTTTGTTCCATGTCTAATCTAAAACTACCCACTACCAATATCCGTTGCGGTGAACTATACCGGGATAACGGTAACGTTATGATATATCATAAAATATTACGGAAACGGATATAAAACGGAGTTTGACATTGAAGTAAGACAACCCGTTAAGTGTCAAATAGTCAGAATTTTTAGGTTATGTTGTTATTACTTATTTCAGAATTTATTGACAAATATTGCTTAAGTAAAAATGTATTCCCACAAGTTAACTCGCATAGTAATATATAATTATATGCCAAAGATCCGGAACTATAGTGCCTTGTGTAATAATGTAGATTTGATGAAAAACGATGTCGGCCCTAGAAAGAACAAAGTTTTTCAGAAATCATTAATACCCCCTAATTTACATCATCACAAACATTTCTCAATGGAGGGAATTGTAAAATGGCAACAAGAAACTTATAACAGTATATCTAACAGCAGCATGGTTCATTTCATTCAAGATGGGTTGCTATCATTCCATGAAATCACTGGTCTGAACTGGTGGGCTACAATAATAACTTCAACAATTTTGATACGTTCTTTGATGACGTTACCGCTAACAGTCTATCAGAATTACATTCTGGCAAAAGTGGAAAATATTAGTTTGGAATTGCAAGATATGGTCAAAGAGTTGAAGAAAGAAACTGCTATAGCTAAAAAGATGTATAAACTAACAGACAAGCAAGCTGTGGCTATTTACAAAAGGTCTCTGAAAAAGCAATGGCAGAATTTAGTTGTGAGAGACAATTGTCACCCTTTCAAAGCCAGTTTAATTATTTGGGTTCAAATCCCTATTTGGGTGTGCATGTCATTTGCACTAAGAAATCTAGTGTACATGCAGACAGGAGATGCTGCTGCTTTGGTCACCGTTATGGAGATGTCTACTGGTGGCATTGGATGGATACCAAACCTCACTGAGCCAGATCATTCTTGGATATTGCCAGTTGCCTTTGGCTTAACTAATTTATCCATAATTGAATTACAGAGAATGTCAAAGTTAAGAAAACCATCAAAAATGTACAATGTGTTCACAAATGTATTCAGAGTATTTTCAATAATTATGATACCTGTGGCAGCCAGTGTCCCTTCTTGCATGTGCCTGTACTGGATAACATCAAGTAGTGTTGGACTTGCACAGAATTTAATCCTCATTTCACCCACTGTGAGAAGGAAGTTGGGTATACCAGAAGCACCAAGTGAAATTGAAGATCCCTATAACCATATAAAAGGAGAAATTAGACTTTCTCTAGATAAAATTATGCCTAAGAAAACTCAATAAAGTGTTTATTTCACAGTCTGATGTATCTTTATGTACCCTTACAATATTGGTCAATCTTCTTTTTTATAATAGTACAGTAAATAATTCTATGTGCTTAAATAAAGTATTTTTAATTACAGACTCCAATTATAGCATCTATTTATACATCAGGACGCGATGATAACAACTTTACAAAAGCAAGCACGTTTTTGCCTTATCGCTGGGATAGAAAAGACCCAAGGCAACAAGAGTTGAAAAATCATGTTCACTCTGCATCATTGCCTTTTGCTTTTGGTTCAAGATCTTGTATAGGAAAAAAGATTGCCATGATTCAGCTCACTGATATAATTAATCAGGTATTTTGTTCATCACTTTAAGTAATATTGTTAGTCAGTAATTAATTAATCTTTAATCTTTATACACAAAAGAAAGTTGTTTAGTTACACAACTTTTTATTCGAGAATGGGTGGACTGATTTTCATGATTTTAACAAATAGGAATACTAAATGAGGATATTAACCATAAAACGGGGCCAGGGCGAGCAAGACGAAGTTTGCTGGGACTGTAATAAATACAATATACCATTTTAAACACGTAAGGCTGACACTAGCAAGCATTGAATAACATGACTTTGATGGATAGGCTTCGAATCGCTTCGAATAGGAATCGCGTGGACAAACATTTATATCGCGAAAACATTTTGCCATTGTTGACCATAATATATTGCCCTCACGGTTCCCACAAAATATAGTGATTGCCCACCTCATCCGAAGAGGGCAATCACTATCTCATTTTCATGGCGTGTTAAAACATAATTTATTATACATTGTTCCAGGTTATCAATAATTTTGAACTTTCATGTGAAAACACCGCTGAAGTTACTGCTATTACTTCGCAAGTACTTGTCCCAAATCAAGATGTGAGGTTAAAATTGACTATTAGAAAAAAGGAATTTAAATGAATATTTTCCTAAAGTATTTAAAAAAAAATATGTAAGTAAGTATACTATATTTTTTTAATTCTCATTTATATTATCAACACATTTAATTTTATCTATAACGAAAATCACAATTTATTGTTTAATAATGAGTAATACAAATGTAAAAAATACATTATTTTTGTGTTAAGATTTCTTATAATAAAATAACGCATAATGTTTTATAATTATTTAGATAAAATAAAGGGCAGTGAATTCCATATCTACTTTAAAATATCTAGTACATAACATATTATACACACATAGTTAGAGCTACAAGAATCTGAAAATTAAAAAAAGTAAGTTGTATGTACACAATCAAATTATGATATTAAAATAAAGTGATGGGCTTAGTATAAAAATGCATAGGAGCCTGGTTAGGCTTAGGTAGGTTCTTCTTTCATATAAACAATCCTGCTTTCTGTACAGTTGGTAGGTTTATAGTATGAAAATAAAGTGTATGAAGTACTAAGTAAACACATTTTGAAACTAATACAATACTATCGAGTCTACAATGAAGCAAAAAAAAACTCATTTAATTAATTGTCGTCTAATCATAGATTGAATGTCGTCTAACCACTGTTCTTTGTACTCGAGGCTCAATATCGTTCTAAATGACTGTGTACGTATTTCCTCACACATTTTACCAGTCAGTAAATACGCAACTGATTCGACACACAAAAATCCCATTCCTTTGCTCAGAGACCAGATATAAATCTTATCAGCATTTTCAGGCGTCATTTGAAATTGTAAAATTGCACTACTAAGCAAGTCTTTAAGTTTATCAAATAAATATCTATCAGCTAGTAAAAGGACTTCCAAATTGGTCTCCAAATTTTCAGCCATAGGAAATACCTGCACATCACATTTCGGATTGTTGATACCACAATGCAAAAGCGTGAATAGATATTCTAGAGCTGGTTTCGACACGTCTGTTAATTTTACGCATTTTTCTATCGATTCTTTAAAACATCCCATCAACATAGCGCTGAAATATTCAGAATTCTGACATAAGAAAACTTTGTTTGCCTTAACTGTGGAAAAGTCATCTAGTTCAAATACAACAATTTCATCAGCCGAGAGATTATCTAATATTGGGTCATAGCTAACATAGACATGGTCTTTAAATCTCTTTTCCAGGGTCTTTGGATCTTTAATGTGCACATTAGTAGCTAGTTTTGCAAGAGCAGTGACACATTCTCGAATATCCTCTTTAGAATCAGATACAATAGCGAATAAGGAATTTAAAGCACTACAATCTATAAAGTATTTCTTCAATGGTCTTTCAGTCCTGAAACAAAAACAAATGTGTAAATAATATAATATAACGTAATTATTAATATTAATGATAAAACACACAATCTTACGTACCTTACAATATATGGTAATGTTAGGGACAATGTTTGTTTCATTGAGGAGCTACCTCTTAACAATTGATAACTAATTTCGCCAATACCGTAACTCGATTCAGCTAGTATAGTGAGTTGGGTCAACAATTTTGCGCTTAGTCTCACTATCTGTAAAACAAAAAAAAGCAATTATTATTATTATTATGTACCTTAATAAAACTAAAATACAATATTACTCGGAGTTGTAAGAAATACATACTTGTTTACACTGTTGACATTTAGTCGGTGGATGTTTTGAAGTTACAGACATGTTATGCAACCTCAGAGCAAGTCTGTGCTTTAGTATACTCATGAAGCACAATGCATTGCTGAAAAGATAGAGAGAAGAACGTTAGTCAGACCACTGACTTACATTGCTACCAGTCAGTCAGTAAAATAATGAAGAAAAAACAACACATTCGTTTATGCATGGTATACTGCCATGGAAAGAGGGAGCGAAAGGAAGATTCAGATTAGCTTTATTGGAAGTATTCAACCTAAACATTTGTAAAAAAAAAACAGGTGATGAAAATCCCAAAACACTACATTAGAATATAGAAAAAGAATACTATACAGTAGAAAAAACGTCTTTTGCAGCTTCTCAATGAAAAGAGTGGGTTACGCTTCTACTGTAGATCGACGAGGGGACGAAATGTGCAAATACACCTACTTTACAATACAGTACCTGAGTACCTGGCCAGTATGCGCGCAGCTCTCTACGTAGTCTAGCAGCGCGTTGAGCACCTCTTGATTAGTAACTCCAGCATATGATTGAGCACTGGCTCCAGGCGAATGGCAGCTAGCGAGCCACAATATCACTTATTACAATACCTGAGGACTCTAGCCAGTATTCTAGCAGCTCTGCCCACCGGCCGCTTGCACCTCTCCACATCGTCTAGCGCGCGTTGAGCACCTCTTGACCGGTTAGTACCTCCAGCGTATAGTTCGACACCAGCTCCTCGCGGATGGCAGAGCCGCAATATCACTTGTTACCATACCTGAGGACTCTAGCCAGAATTCTAGCAGCTCTGCCCAGCGGCCACTTGCACCTCTCCACGTAGTCTAGCAGCGCGTTGAGCACCTCTTGACCGGTTAGTAGCTCCATGTGGTTGGGCACCGGCTCCTCGCGGATGGCAGCTAGCGAGCCGCAATATGACTTGTTACAATACCTGAGGACTCTGGCCAGTATTCTAGCAGCTCTGCCCAGCGGCCGCTTGCACCTCTCCACGTAGTCTAACAGCGCGTTGAGCACCTCTTGACCGGTTAGTAGCACCAGCGTGTGGTTCGACACCAGCTCCTCGCGGATGGCAGAGCCGCAATATCACTTGTTACAATACCTGAGGACTCTAGCCAGTATTCCAGCAGCTCTGCCCAGCGGCCGCTTGCACCTCTCCACGTAGTCTAGCAGCGCGTTGAGCACCTCTTGACCGGTTAGTAGCTCCATGTGGCTGGGCACCGGCTCCTGCGGATGGCAGCTAGCGAGCCGCTATATCACTTGTTACAATACCTGAGGACTCTGGCCAGTATTCTAGCAGCTCTGCCCAGCGGCCGCTTGCACCTCTCCACGTAGTCTAGCAGCGCGTTGAGCACCTCTTGACCGGTTAGTAGCTCCATGTGGTTGGGCACCGGCTCCTGCGGATGGCAGCTAGCGAGCCGCTATATCACTTGTTACAATACCTGAGGACTCTGGCCAGTATTCTAGCAGCTCTGCCCAGCGGCCGCTTGCACCTCTCCACGTAGTCTAGCAGCGCGTTGAGCACCTCTTGACCGGTTAGTAGCTCCAGCGTGTGGTTGGGCACCGGCTCCTCGCGGATGGCGGCCAGTGAGCCGCTCGCGGCGCCGTGTGATACCCGGAATAATAGCACCAGAACGCACGCTATGCGAGACGACTTTGTGTTCGTTTCTAGCTTCGTGGCCGCTTCTGGAATATACATATAGATATACAGCTGATCATTTATTTTTTAAGTGTCAATCATAGAGAAAATAATAATAGAAAAAACAAATCATGATATTTCGTAACGTAACAATAATCCCTTATTTCGAAACCAGAAAATTGGTGTATTGTCTGGCGCATATTTATTTTATTGAATTATTTACCTTCCAACGGTGTTTCCCCGTCAACACTTTCGTCGTCCTCCATAATGAGCTCGTCAAGATCCTGAGCCACTTGAGCGGCGTCGAGCTCCGCTGTGACGTTGGTGGCGACCGACATCTCGACGGAGTCGCCTTCCGTATCGCTGCACACCGGGGAGTAACGTCCAGATATTTCCGAGTCTGAACTATCTGGTACAACAATAAATAAAATTATGAGAAATAAGAAAATAACAAGAAAAACATTATAAGTGTGGGAAATAGGGGAAAGCGCCATAGTTTAGTGTACTTCTTTATTTCGTAAACAGCAGGCTCTTAATTTAAACTAGTTAATTTTCTTAGGCTTCCTCCAGACCACTCTATAGAACTCCAAACACTAACACTCTTCTCACTTGACAGTCATACCATCAACTTCTGCATTCCTCATTAAAATTGAAACATTCTTCACCTTTCTCACTCTCTCTCGTATTTCATCTCTCACTCCTAAGTTCCATTCCACGTCTATATTCTACGTAAATAATATTGAATCTGCCTTACCTTCATTAACGCTAAACGGAGATGTAGGCCCAGAGCTACTTGGACTCCATTGATAGTTGTTCCAGTAGGGACTTGTATCACAGCTGCTTACACCTGATTCGGGGCTCCAATCCCACCTAGCTCTTTTATTGCTAGAACCACCAGTGTGTTCTGGACTAAATCCTGACTGATTGCCATCAGAGTAAGGTGATAACGGTCCTTGGTCGGCCCTATCGGGGCTCAGCGGGGCGCGCGATGAAGTCGACGGCTGCGTATTAGAAGGCCACTCGGGACTCTTTGGCTCCCAATACACACCAGCTGACCAATCTTTGCCAGCCATCTTGATGAAATTTACCATCTGAAAATAGCAAAGATAATCTTAATAGTCACATTCAAGATTCATAAAAGACAAAAATCGAGATACTCACCGTTTTTGCAAGTTTAGGACTTTGCGACCTAGCTCTTTTTAGGCACTTACGTCTAGGCAGTGAGCTCTCGTCTTCACTTAGACTTTCGTCACTTGCGTCGCTGTCGACAGCGTCAACAAATCCAACGATCATGTTATCTCTCTCTATTACCACTTTTAATTCATCTTCGTTATTCGTAGACGCCTGGCTTTTGCGGCGCATGAATAAATTACTTTTCGATTCAGTATTACTGGTACTGGGAGCAGCAGTGGAAGTTTTTTGGGAATTAACATCTGTTTTTGTATGGCACATGGATTTTTCTTTTCCTTTCAGCAACTCTACTGCCTCACTTAACATATCAGTGTGTTCCATGTTATTATGCTCAAAATCCATAGTTGTCAAGTACTGTGTAAGTTCATCCGTCAATAGGCTTATGAGACCTTCATTTATAAGGATTTGGAATGCTGCAAATTAAAAAAGTATGTGTTGTGAGATTCTAAATGATAAATTATAACGATTATACTACCTAACTCAAAGCTTGTAAGATTTACCTGTATCATCAAATACATATTGCAGCAAAGCATGCATGGCATGGGGGTTGACTCGAGCTGCGGCCACTAGCAGGGCCAGTCCACCGGAATGCCTCAGTCTTGACCTGTTTACTGACTCCCCACTGAGTTGGGCTAAAGCTTTTGCTGCTCCTTCTGGCCACTGAGATACACCTAAACAAATGTAATAAAAACATATGAGTTTCAGAACTTTAAACAAGACTATACAAGAAACATTGTTGAAATAAAAACTATTTGTTATACATATAATAGGTTTTGTTATATTATAATAAGTATGAAATTTGAATTTATATCATAAATTATAACTTGATTTAATGCCATAAGTAAGTGTCACAAATGTTATGATGATTAGATGAAGTAAACTAATCCAGCAAATCATCATGATGCTAAATTAATGTTAAGCACCTGTTGTCTTCTGTAGTATGCCCACAAGGCATTCCACCAAACCAGCAGTGCCTAGCAACGGCCTGCAGGAAGACAGGTAGCAAAGATTCATGAGGCATTTCAGTGCTAAAGACTCATAGGTCCTTGTCAATGCCACCAAACACTGGTAGCCTCTGCCATCTCCTTGTATCTGAAATTAGAATGAGATTAAAATTTAATATTTGCTTGCTTTGTTTTATTAAATTAATGAAATAATAATATTGCTACTATTTATTAAGTACAGTAAGTTTACGAGTGTTTAAGAAAATAGAAATAGTTTGACAATCACATTAGGAATGGTACTTGTAACAATAAATATTACCTGCTCAGCACACTGAATTGATGAATGTGTAGTAAAATATCCGAGACATTTAAGTATTCCTATAATTAGTTCTTCTTGGCTTTTTCTAATACCATCAGTTTCTCTAAATGCATTATTTGTGGACTTTATTATACCAGCTGCCTCACACTCTGTAGTTAGCAATATAGCAACACTCCTTACTGCATTTTGGGCAAGCATTTCTTCTCTTTTCTCTACTACCATCCAAAGTTGCCTGTAAATCATTATGTGAGATTAAAATTACAGATTTTTAGAAAGCTTTTGCGTGTTTGTGAAGGTTATGCGGAGACTCACGGTCTCAGGTATAATGTCAGTAAAAGTGAGCTGTTAGTGTTCAGAGCAGGTAAAAAGCATTATCCCACAATACCACCAGTCACATTATGTGGTACCCCACTCAAGTTAGTGACAGAGTTCAAATACCTGGGACATTGGGTCACTGCAAACCAGAACGATGACATGGATGTGGAGAGGGAACGTAGGGCGCTGGCGGTTAGAAGCAATATGCTGATCCGCAGGTTTGCTAAATGTACTAAAGAAGTGAAAGTGACGCTATTCCGAGCCTTCTGCCAGTCATTCTATACATGCAGCCTGTGGATTGAATATACTAAAAAGGCCTACAGCGTCCTACGGGTCCAATACAACAATGCGTTTAGGGCGCTGATGGGGCTGCCGCGCTACTGCAGTGCTTCTGGAATGTTCGCGGAAGCGAGCACAGACGACTTTTACGCACTGATGCGTAAACGAGTAGCATCTATTTGCCGACGTGTGCGCACCAGCCCCAACAGCATTTTACGGACTGTTGCAGACAGATTTGACGGACCGTTCATGAAACACTGGATAACAGTACACGTTAGGCCGTCAAACCTGGCTGCTAAATAAATATTATTTACTGTTATTTTATTGAATGTCTACTAACATAATTTTAAGTAAAAAACTGTTACTAACAACGTTATGGAAAATGTAATTTGAACTTTAAATTGCTTTTTTTCCGAAATAAATGAATTTATTTATTTATTTATTTATTTTAAGCTACATTGGGAACTCAAATAGCTTGTACTATGAAGTCATGAAGGTTGTATAAAGTTTGTGTAAAAGAAATAAGTTCAAATAAAATTCAAATCTTTCATTCAAAACTAAGTTGATTGTTATTTTTTATTCACCTACCTTATAGCTCTTACTGCCATACTTAATGTGGCACAAGATGTATTTTTATCTCTATTTTCTATAAGCGCTATGAGTGCTGCTACAGCACCATGATTGTGTAAGCACTCTGCATTACTATTCCTTTGAGCTAGGTTGCCGATAACACGACAAGCTCTGCCCACAATGCTATCACGACATACAGTTTTCAAAATTGACACTAATGGGCCAAAACTATTCAGTTTTCCTACCTGTAATAAAATAATTGTAGTAATTTATTAAAATTTAAAGTGTATACAAACTTGGAGAATATCGAGATAATAGGACTCTTAAAAAAGTTGTACTCACTGCTAAACTGCTGGCCTCTTCTAAACAACAATTACCGAGTATACTCAGCGTAATATCTAGAATTCTTTCATTGGGTTTACGCAAATGAGGCAGTAAATATTCCAAACCACCACTCTCTCTAAAGAGCTTGATACCTTCATCTTTAGTGATTATTTTACTTCTTATCTTAAGCAAAGTTTCCTGTACACGACTTGATGATGTCGATTTTAATCCTTCCAAGGTAGATTTCACATAGTTCTTATCCATTTTCACTATTCTTAATAAAATCACAAATCCATTTAGTTTCCTTTCGTCAAAAACCACATAAAAATTACATCTTTTTTGACAACATCAATGTCATTTTTTTTTTTTTTTTTTTTTTTAATATTGAGTTTTACGGCTTGCGGCTTCTTAGCCATCCAGCCAAATCTTCAGTATTGTAACATCAATGTCATCAATCAACCAACATGTCATGTCACTTTTTTTTTTTCAAATGACATTTGCTGTCCAGCATACCTATTTTAACGCTCCAACCTCCATCCTCCCCCTCACCCCATAGGTCCACCATACCATGATGATGATACCATAGAGTTTTTTTTTTTCCCTTCTTAGTCCATTAAAACCGGACCGGCAAAAGACGATACCATAGAGTGGCTAAGGGAAGTATATATTTTATCTGTTACCTACACCATTGACAACACTATTTTTGACTTTTTGACAGCCACAAAAATGAAAATTTTGCAATGACAGGATTTGTGATACTACGTTTTTTACAGTGAAAATAATATTTTATTTGTAAATAATATTTCTAATAAACTGTAACATAAATTGGTCATGAAATCGTTTTGTGAGAGATGAGCGTCTTTGGGGATTTTCAGCGTGTCTGGGTGCAACGTTTTCCGGAGAGTGCTTTGCCAGCCGCTTGGGAAGAAGATGTCAGGGCCA
>CAUZXH010000022.1:0-53355 GCA_963584085.1 Pyrausta aurata | reverse complement strand
CACCCAAATCGTGACTTCTCAGAGTAGGTATTTTTTTACGAATGTAAACTCCACGAGAAACGGGGACTAAGGGTTATTGGTGGATGATGCCATTGGTTTTGGGCTTGATCTACCACGTGTCATACCAGCTGGATGCTATGAGGATTTATTTACACATAAATGCTTTTTAGTGTAACGCTGTTCTTTGATATGATTTGTATTTGGATATATGAAATATGTCACAAGTTATTATAGCTAACATTCAGAAAATGTAGTTAAGAAAATTTCGATCAAGATTTCAAGTATTTCATGTATAACAGATGATAAACAAGATAATTTTTATTTAATTATTTGGTTTACACCGGTATTATATCATTTTGTCCATATACATTTTTCAATAATGAAATATTATATGAATATGGACTTGAATAGAACCATGGAACTTCATGGCATTTGCGTACAATTTGAATACAGGTTCATATTAACTACATACACATCACATGAAACGCTTCTATTTAAACAAGCGTTTTACTATACAAGTTTATAGTTAGGTTGTGGTTGTAGATTGTGGTAGAAAGAAAAGTAATGTTAAATAAGCAAAATATTGCCCTATTTATTTAGGTTTAAACCATTGAAACACTGTAACTAGCGTATGGAATTAATGCCATGAACAAGTCCCACACAGTATGGAATTGACGCCAATGGCCAATGGTATGTACGTACAAGTGCGTATCAAAGGTTGTGGAACTAAATAACGCCTATATAAGGTCTATATTAAGAAAAACTGACCTTTTAATTTTTGTCGTCCGTTTATTCTTATTCAAAATCCAAAGCACGAATGATGTAAGAAAATTTATAAACTTACTTGTTTACTACTCAAAGTCAAATACTTAAAACAAAAGCCCTTATTTGTCTTCAATTTTGTTGGGTTAATGGTACTTCACCACCATACTATTTCAATAAAACCGACTTCAAAAACAAAACACATTAAAAAGTCTTAAATAAACTCTTGAAAGGACTCCATTTTAGGCAAACCATTTCTTTTTGGAGTCGATGCCTAGATAGATGTCGCTTAAGATGGAACTTGAGAGAGCCCATGCGATGGCACTGACTTCAAAAAGAAATAGTTTGCGTAAATTGGAGTCCTTTGAAGAGTTTTAGACTTTTTAGTAAAAAAAAAACTTCGACTACAGAAAACTTTGCTTCATATCCAGCCTCGGCGCGCCCCAGCCCTGTTTTATAATAACTTAAGGGGTAAGAGGTAAATACCAATTCAACAAAGTAAATATCATGATAATCGGTCTACCGTTGTTGAACTATAAAGTAGTGTTACTGATATTACTTTATTTTATATAAATAAGGTTATTATTTGCAACCCCATACATATGCAATAGAATTGATACTATTGCCTATTCTTGGCCTTATTAATTCAGTATTTGTCTAAAATTGACATTTAACTGTTTGGTGATAGAAACAGTTTGCTCATCATATACCACAATTATTATTTTTGTCGATAATTTTGGTCCTAGTATCTGCACATTTTGTTTGATCAAGTTTCGAAAATACAAATTGTATATGATAAAAGATCTTCGTTATAACTCATGAACCTCTTGAAATAGTCGCCATACATATAAATCTTTCTTGTTTATAGTATTAATAAGGATTTCTTTCTATGCAAGTTTACATAACATTGATTAATCATTTAAATACAACTACTAATCGATACAAAAGAACGAATACTTTTTTGTTATAATTAGAGACCATCGACGATCCAAATGCACCATGGCTTTATGCCTGTTGCATAAAGCCTCAAAGCGAATTGGTCGCCGTATAAAAATTGTGCAAAGCGTGATATTTTCAAATTTGGAATCAGTATCATACACGAAATAAAAGAGTAGCAGCGAAGACAACGAGCGACACACCCTTCCCCTCCGAGCGCTCGGCGCTGTCTGTCAAATTTCGATCGAAGATGAACGTCCGTGACAGCTCCAAATCTCAAATTTATAGGTTACTTTAGTAAGATATTTTGAATATATTGTACACGATAAAATCAAGAATTTAGATGCTAAGACAAAGATAGGAACCTCTATAACATTGTTTTATCAAACAACACAGAATAAGTGCAATGTATCTCAGAGATAATCGCCTGTCTTTAGGTGCGTATTTTATGCCAAAACATGGTATCAATTTTGTCTTCATTTGGAATAACCAGAGCAATAAATAAAAAAAACAGAGTCTACACCTTGTAGACGAACGTAATTCCCTTCAAGTTTATGTTATTTCGATAGCTGACGTCAACAACTGATCTAGAAAAGTGCACCAGAAAAACCGTCAATTTGGCTTCTATGATTGCAAATTGCAGGCATTTTAAAGATTGAATCAAAAATTCAGAGCTTACATCTTATGTAGATAGCTTATTTCTACACAAATCAGTCAAAAAAAGTTGTCAGTTAAGTCATTTTTGGGAAGAAAACTGCACTTGAACTTTGTTAGAAGGTAGGTGACAGCAGCCTTAACTAATACGTCCAAAGTTAGAAATACCCTTCACCGCTGCTCTGTGTTTGTTATTGTTATTAATATCCCTGGTAGGTTGGAAAATTTTAAGGCTATTCTCGAGTCCACCAAAAAATCCAGCCTTAATTCTATGTAGATAACTTAAACCAGTACCCCAATCACGAAAAACTATCGTCTGCGTAAGCGTATCGAGAAATGTTAAATTCGTCAGGGGTTCAAGTGGAATCACTCGTTGAAATTGTTACTACTATCTAAGTCTAATGATATTCGAGAATACTACTGATGTCCCAAGCATCTTATAAGAACGTCAATTTTGATACAAATATAATTTAACTACAATTCATCCTTTAAATTTTCTTTTCCTTACCTATTTATTTGCTTATATAAAAATAAGCCGGGTTTTCTTTCCTGACGCTATAACTCCAGAACGCACGAACCGATTTCCACGGTTTTGCATTCGTTGGAAAGGTCTCGGGCTCCTTGAGGTTTATAGCAAAGAAAATTTCCATAAAACGGGGCCGGGGCGGGACGGGGCTGAGGGCGAAACGAAGTTCGCTGGGACCGCTAGTTTGCTTATAAAGTTAAGTAAAAATAAGTATACAAACTTACCACGTGGATGGACAACGTCGGCGCCGACTTGCCGAGAGCGGACCTGCGCATACGAACGAGGTTGCTGTTCCGCGACACCTTGGTTGCATCTGCGAACAAATGTACACCTTCAGTTTATGACAATAAGATCCTATTAAAGAGATATATAAGGTCAAATCATTTTAAGTGATAATATTTTAACAGTATCTTTGCATACATCATAGAAACAGAATACAATCATTATTTTTTGTAAAATCGAGATTTTATGTTTAATTATTTTCCTTAACAATGACAATATTATTTTTTTAAACAGCATCCTAACAATTTAAAAAGTTATCTACGTCATCGGCTTTGCCTCTCTCAATTCAATGCCCTAACTTTCTTTTTCTCTTATCTTAACCTTAATTATTAAAAAATAATATCTGAAAAAAAATATTATCTTAGTCTTCAATTTTCTCAAAAACTAGCGGGTAAAAACCTATAGTGTTCTCCACAAAAAATGATTAATTTATGATCCTGAATCGGCCCTTTAAATATTATCACTTAAAACGAGGTGACCTTATAGATAGTGCCATCCACGAAGGCGCGCCCTACACATTTTTGATTGAGGAAAACGGCGGGGTGCGCGGGGGCTGTGACAAAAAAGAAAATATTAAATAATAAAGATTTAATAATTAAATTAATATACATTATTATTAATCAAATATTGACAAAAGCTTGCACTCGTGTACTGAAAAAGATTAGTACGAATGGCGGCGCGCGCGCCTTCGTGGATGGCACTATCTATAGTCATCGTCATCATTAACAGCCGCAACTGCTGAACATAGGCCAACCCCATTGGTTAATACAAAGTGGTTGCAAGCGGCCTGCATCCAGTGTGATCTCTGAATCTTCACAAGGAAGGCTGTATTTTTGTCGGTGGACGACCAACGCTTAGCTTTAAGTTATTTCAGCAAGATTATATTATGTAAAGATTCTATTACGAGAACAGTATCATTGACTTCTGATTTCAATGCTAAAATATTTAAATTAATGATTTTGTAGTGCTTCCAAAACTAGTTCTAAAATTAATTAAATATTGGCTATGGTCATGGACGTAACAGGAAACACTAAAAACTAGATCAGAAAGTAGTCAAATTGGTTATCAGTTCGCGCTAAGAAGGTCGAACAAACGACTTACAGTTCCTTTTTTGTTATTGGGAGATGAAAATTGACTAATAAACACAACGATATGCATCAAATAAACTTTTAGGGCACACAAACCTTGATGAGCTTAGTAAAGAAAATACTACCAAATACATAAACTTTTAGTCAATTGATTGGAAACCACATGACATTAAATACCTACAATCAACAAAGATATGCCCAACCAAGCTTCACCTCAATGAGTCAACCTCTTAGCCTTTTGACAGTTCACGACTACTAAACTATTCTCGCCCTTATACCAACTCACATAAGAACCACAACAAACGTCACCTGCGAAATAAGGAAGCCACACTAAAAGCGTAAGTCAAGGGTACTAATGAAGTGGAACAAAGAGATAATGCCTGTGATTATGGGCGTCAGATGTTCGCGAGTTCCGTGTTGAGTTAGGTTTAAGATTATCAAATTGCTGAGCACTTAAGACCTGGCTGTAGAGACAGTTTAAAGAAACCTTGTAGCAGATCTTACAGTATTTAACTGACATATGAGTATTACCAAAGTTCCGGTGTTTAAACATATAAAAAAAAACTATTAATGTTCTATAAGAAACTCTACATTTGTCTGAACTTAACACTCAACGCGGCAACGGTTTGTGTGGTTGCGCCTGCGACGGCGTCGCTTAGCGGAAATTTAAAGCAAAATATTAAAAAAAAAACTTAAGATACTATCGTTTATAATGACAATAACAAGATGATATTTCAATCCAGTTCTAACAAATATTTAAAGAGAGAAATCGAAAGACGGCCACGTGGTTTAGGAATACGAAAAGCATTTTAAACTTTTATTCAGTAAAATTTCGTTATTCCACAGTAGTACGGACGAGTACTACTGTGGAATCCGCATAGCATTTCAAGATCCTGCTGAAGGTTTGACGGCAAATTCATAATGTTTTAGCATTAAATTCGACGGTAACTTAGACACATATGTTTGTATAAACAGACATTTTACCGTGTATGATCGCCACAATACTTCTGTAATTCGTCATAATGGTGATGACCAATGTACAGTATCGTTTAGTAGAACACACCTTTTACATGACTAACGCCGAGTAGTAATAAGTTTACGCTATCGTATTAGCATGCACTTACCGGTATTATAACGAATATGTAAATAAACAGGTTTACTGGTCGTTGAGATAATCTGTTATTCTTGTTTTGTTTCTTTGTTGTTTATGGCCAACACTCAACAAAGAACTTGTAATTTGCGACTACAATATAGCCGAACTTAATAATCAGTTATGATATTGTTCAAGACAAACATCGGTTTGAATAAAATATTCAGGTGTTCCGATAAACATTTGTCATAACGGTAGGGTTATCACAACGAACTCGCGAAGACTAAAACCCATATGTTTCGTTTCCTCGACTCCAATAATACACATATCAACCTTAATTCATCGAATCGGAATTCTTAAAGTTGAAAAAAATCCTGGACTCACAGTTTTGCTCAGTCGAGGTGAGGATGGTTTGAAAGAACGATTGTCAAACTCGAGATACCTCATCTGTTGTCAAGAGCTACAAACCGCATTAAATTAAATTGCCGTTTCGAGGTATCCTCGGAACTTTTCTTGAGGGTTCCTCAGTTGAGTCAGAGACGAGGTAGTATCAAGGAAACTTCCTAACATACGGGTGTAAAAAACTGTATAGCCATCATCTTATGATAAAGCTTGCCTTCAAAAGCCCCGATCAGTGATCAGCATAGTATTATATCTTCTGTGATAGAAGCTAATGCACCGTCTTCCTACAAATGTTAGTTCACATACATCGAAAACTTTAAAAGATATTTAGCAACTTGTCCATGTTCACATGTGTCGATGAAGCCTCTGTTCGGTAAAAATAAGAACCATCAGTCTCCGATATTCACAGCTATACTTTCTCACATGTTTTCTACACGAAAGCGGCCTACGATAAGACAACCATCGCTGACCCTCGTGTTTACGTCAACAGAACGACACGCCTAAGCCGCGCCTAGAATATATGTTTATAAATAAACACAAAAACGCAATATTTATTTAGAATTTCGATCGCGTAACACCGGTGCGCGAATCGCGAGCCGATCATGTTGAAAAGCTGTCGAGAGCATACTGATTATAGTGATGTTCCCGATTGATAATACTATCGTCAGTTTATTTCACTTGACTTTAGTTAGCTATTACTGTCCCACTGCTGGGCAAAAGCCTCTGTTTATTTAACTTGACTAAATTTACGAAAAATATTGCGACCAATTGCGTATCAAAAGGGCCAACCTAAGCAAAGGTTGATGCCAAGGAATGATGATACTGATGTATTGAAAGAAAAGCTTTTAAATAAAAAGCTTGTTTCACGACCATAATTCCATTTTAAAATATTGACATGTACCTTGCTATTTAAAGACAAAAAGAAAGAGATAAATGTATGCTGTATGATTTTAATTAAATAAGAAACATATTAAACCGTATTTTAAGGTGCTGTGTATTTTGTTGCAAACAAATGAATGAAATAATTAATTTCATAATAAGTCACATCACTATTGATTTGATGGCACATCTACGATGAAATTGCATAAGTGGTAGAAACTTGCCAGATCAAAATATCGCATTAAAACCGACACTTTGCTTATCGATTAATTGAAAGTGAAACCTCGTTAAATATGTTTATTTGGGACATGTATAAATTAGCTAGTGATAGTAAAATTGTGTGTCAAATTGTTATTACTATCAGCTGTTTTTGACAGGTCGATTGTGGTATGCTATCTGTATTATCTTGCCAGCTCATGATAATACATTTCATTACAAATAGACTGTTTAATCAATGACAGCACAGTAAAGATATGTACCGCCTCACAGTACATAAACATCCAACAAAATATTGAATCACGATTGAAATTTAATTCTTATGTTGTTGGACATTAGGATGAAGATTGGTGGAACATCTATATAAGGTGAAACTTTAACAGAACTTCAAATTACTTCAGAGAAAGCGGGCCCTTCATTTTTTTTCTTAAAAACGGGCTAGTTTTTTTTATAATTTTTCCTAACAAAAAAAAAATTTAAAAGCATCCTGTGTCTAGTCTGAAACATCCCAACGTCATCACCTCTCTCTCTTTTCCCTCATTTCCTTAGGTGATGACGTTGGGATGTTTCAGACTAGACACAGCATGTTTTTAAAAATATTATTTTTTTTTGTTAGGAAAAATAAAATAAAAAACTAGCCCGTTTTAAAAAAAATGATAGGGCACGGTTTCTCTGAAGTAATTTGAAGTTCTGGTAAAGTTTCACCCGTTTATAGAAAAACATCTTATATACACAATAGAAAGTCGTGGTAATTGCACCACTTATAATTCTAGAACGGGTGAACTGATTTTCATGGCTTTAATTTCGTAGGATTTGTCTTGGCTCGGAATATGATAATAACTATACAAGGGAGCCGAGGCTAGACGGAACCGGGGGCGACACGAACTTCGTTGGGACCGCAAGTTTAATGCATTTTGATGTAGGTTGATTGATACACAATGTAGGTAACATAGTTTGTTTACTGGGAATATACAGGTTAATTGACGTAGCATATTCACAATAGCAACCAATACCGCAGGCTAACCACATTGTTTATAGTAATGCTGTTACAAATAAAATGAGAAAATTTTACCGAATAGTTAAATAAAGGTTAGAAAGGATTACAACTGGTTTTCATTGCAAAATTCGATTTTATTCATTAAATATCACACGCAATCTTGACGCGAGTGATTCAAAAATAGAGATTCAGGCCATGGATTCGGATTGCAATCATAAATCCAATTGGATCAACAAACAAGTGGCCGTATTGTCTCTGCAGTGTGCAAATCCTGAACAATACAAAAACAATTTCAATTTATATGAACTCGCACGTGAGTAAACCTGCATAAAACCAGTCGTATGCAAATAAACAGCGCTGGTGGCATATGAAGTGTCTCGTTAACTATAGCAATCACAGACATGTATCTTTGTAAATGATGCAGACAGGCTATATAAAAACCGCAGAAAATATTATACCAGGAAATTACATAAAGCACGGGGAAAGTTTGCGCGAAAGGTGATGATATGATTGTTTAAATAATGATCTTATGAAGTAATTTAGGTTTGCAATCACGCACGCACTTATTTTAGCATTAATTGAGTATCAACGAAGTATGATCAGATTATTCTCATCACCTTCTCTACTGATGAAAGAAAATCATGCGCGCCAATCATTTACGTGGTCTGTATAGCTATTTAGTGATAGAAAACCACCCAAAAAGGTTTTTAAATTGAATGTCAATTTTGCTCAAATATTATTCAGCTTATTTATAGAAGCGGTTATGGTAGTTCATTTTGATTAATCGGTAGAACAATAAAAAAAAGAGTTGATAAAATAAAAGTACCGAAGGACTTCGTCGAGGTATTCCTTGAAAGCCCGAAGCACATACACTCGCGTCATCTATTTAGGTACATAATCTGTGATAACGATACAGTCACTATAGCTGACCCGGCAACATCACGCGTATCGAAATAAAAATGCATTTTGTAGCGCATGTTGATATTTTAATGGGTCTTGGCGAGAGTAAGAGGTTTTTTATTGAGGTCAAATAGAGGTGATAGAGCAAGGCTGTTTCTAATATGCTATAGAATTAGTAAATAAAACTATGTTCGCTATTTTCTAAAAATTTTACAATCGTCGTGGACATACAGTTTATAAATTCTTAAGGTATACTTCTGTGCCGTGGCCTGTCATACGCAGCCACTCGGTTTTTTTTTTCGAATTTGACAGACAGCCAAAAAGATGCTGGTTCGAGTCCCACCCGTGCGCAATTTTTGGTTTCTTATTTTCGACTATCTACTACTACTATGCACGTAAATATGTATAGAAAAGATTTAATTTCGGGACCCGAATTTTACTACCCGAAGTGAATTTCGAAACACTTCAAAGTCTGTTTCATGTATATGTGACGACACGTGATGTACTCGTAAACAAATCGATATTTTACGCAATAACTTCCGTATTTAAGATATTAAATGGGAACCAGTAGGGGTGTCCTGTGACTGTGCTGTGATCGTTAAAGTGGCGATAAGTGTCACCCTGTATTTATCGCTTCGACGATGTTTATGTCTTTGATCAAAGTGATGTAGTCCCTTGATGAATACATTGTAGTTAGGTACTAATATAAATTAGATTCATTTTCTTTCTGTAATATTAAATAATTCGTGATCAAATTAGTTTTGACAGTTCCTGATATGACAGGTGTAACTTAATTTGCAAACATTATTTGTTTCAGTTAGGTAAAGTTGATAAAAACGGTCACCCATCATATTTTGACCACACTCAACGTTGCTTCACTTCCATCCGCATCACACACAGTCGAGCTACCGAGCCCTTACGACCGCATTCCGAAGTCAACAGTAGCATGGTAGCTTACGCACGTATCGAAATAACACGTGCTTCGGCTCGCTTCCAAATATTTGTTTTCGCGCCGATGTTCCGGTAGAATCGCTATGGCGCTTCGTGTCCACTGTTTTGTGAACTGGGACATCAACAAACACTACTCGTGTAACTATATGAATGAAATGATGTAATCGAAACAATATATTTACTAGTGATTTCAATATTTTCTAACACTTTCTTTGTTAGATGATTACTAGTTCTGAATACTATATTTATTTGTACCACCAATATTTGCTAAACTTTACTTATTATAATCAAAGATATAGACTTAATTCATTCTCTACTTTGTCACATCCACCAACAGTCACCAAATGTTAAGCTCTCCCAAAAACCACATTTTTAGTTCAAACTAACAGACCTAAGCAGAAGTGTTTTACAAAAAACCGGTTAAGTGCGTGTCGGACCCGCGCACTGAGGGTTCCGTGCCACCCTTAACTGAATTCAGGGCCCACTTACTTTCACTTAACGAAAACATCACAATATATTGCGACAGCAAAAATAACTTTGTTTTTCATAGTGTTTGTATGAAAGACAAAGTTATATTTGCGGTTGATAAAAATGTGCAATATCTCAAAAACTACTGGTTCGATCTCCTTCAAACCAATTTTCGTTGCAAGTTTTTGTTGAGATCTACATCATATATTTTTTTCAAAATTTTCACTTTCTTAGTTCAAAAGTTAGATGGGGAGGGGACGCCCCCCCATCATAGGTTTAAGTAAAAAATATTTTTTAGGTTTTAGTTTCATGTATGGGAGACCCTTAAATATTATTTTTTCTTACTTTTTGTATCTGAATCGGAAAGCGGTGAACACAATACACCTACCTACTGAGTTTCAGCTGTGTGGTGCTAATAGTTTCAGAATAAAGTGGCTGTGACATACGGACGGACGGACAGACAGACAGACAGACAGACAGACAGACAGACAGACAGACAGACAGACGGACAGACAGACTTGACGAAACTATAAGGGTTCCGTTTTTTGCCATTCGGCTACGGAACCCTAAAAAAGGAGAAAGGCAATGTATTTTAAGGCCGTCTTATTCCGTCAAATTATCTCATAAGCCCCGCCCCCTTGTTAAAAGTGCGGGGCGCTTCCCCCACCAGCACCCCCGCACAAAACTTTTTCTGTCAACTTTGTCTTACAAATCTCGTGTATAATTAAGCCATCTAGTGTTTATTTAAGGAACAAAATTTTCTTGAATAAGATACTTCATGCGCTTTTGTAAGTAACATACCCACGCCATCTAGCAGAACCCCTAAGAACTTTTACAAAATGGTTTCTTTAGTACACCATACATGCTTTTTAGTCTAAACGTTTATCGAAAGAACAAGGAACGCAAAGAGTGGCATTTCATTCTCACACGACTGGTCAGCACTTTATGCCAGCAACCTGTAACCATTATAAAAACAAGAGAGAATATCCGATAACATTTATTATATTCTTTATTGCACTTATAAGATGTACAGAAAATAGGTACAAGAAGTCACAATGTGAACAAAGGTGGGCTTATCCCTAAAAGATACCTCTTCCAGCCAACCCATAGGTGTAGGAAATGTAATGTAATAACATTTAGGTGGTTTATATTAAGATCCTTTTTGTCGACACAGTTATAGTCTCACTACTATCTTCCATCAGTCTTCCAATTGATGATGACTGAAGACCATTACAGATATGGCACTTCAAATTTAGGGTTCCGTACAAACCAGTAGGTATATAAGTCAAAGTTCACCCATCACGAGAATTTTGTCATGGTTTTTTTTACACACTGAAATTCATAACATTTCAAATCATCATCATCATTCTCTTGCCCTGTTCCCAGTTTATCTAGGGTCTGCGCAGTATGTTTCACGCTTCCGTTTAACATTACAAATATGGAAAGCTAAATTAAAGACAAAGGTTTCTTTATCGTTTCAGTAATCCTTTAATAATATCAAAGTTTTTTATTTACTAGTCGTCTCCCGCGACGTCGCCCGCGTATATTTTGGATGTCCCGTGAAATGGTTCAAGTAAATTAATGGTTTAAAGTAATTACTATCGAGGTCACCCACACCACGCTTAAAATACTCGCATAATATCAGCCTGAACTATAAAAATGACTTGACTATCATGTGTTAGAAAGTAAGAAAATAGTAAGGCAAAAGTAGTTAGTAGTAATCTCTCATTTAGATGCAATACTTTTTTCGGCGAAGTTCACTATCAAATATACTGAGCATTGAACTTGGCTATCATTTTTCACATTGATGTTTTTGTTGGGATATCATAACTTTTTATAGAAATATTTATTTGCTTATTCATAAATCATTAATACATATTTTGTGCAAGCTTCCATCCACTTAATTATAACGGTTTCAGACGCTACAATTAAAAAACTTTCTTTTGTTTTCAGATTTTTTCCTTCGCTTACACATTATAACATACCTAGCTAGATGCCATATTTCAACTGTCTAGGTTTGTTAATTAGAGCACCGCACCCACACAATTACTTTGATAAACCATATATGGTTTTGCCATGTTTGACTTTTTGTAGTCTAGCTTATAGACCTTTTTTACTATAAAACTGTAATTTGGCATGGGTTTCTTTATATCCTAATCACACCGCCTAAAATATGTATTTTAAAATATTTTTGAGACACCTCCCTACAAGGAATGAATTATGATGAGCATGAGTTCCTACACCGAAAGGGCAACACCAGGGTTTATCTCATGAATCGTGATAGTAAGACAGTTGAAATTTTCAGGAAGGATGTATTCATGTTGCCGTTGAAAAAACAAAAACTTAAAAAACAGTTTTTTTTTTCAGGTTGCTCTCATACAACTTATCTACTCTGATAAAGATAATAATGAGGGGCTGCCCCATTATTAGGACTTCATATCTTTTGTATGGGACTCCCTGACAACAGATATGATGTTTATGCCATTTTCATAGATAATGGTACGGAACCCTTCGTGACCCCGAAGCGCCATTTGGCGCTAACTACAAGATTAATAGAATTATTATGTGTCACAAACACCAAAGTTGTTTTGGATATTCAGTAACAGCAATTTGAGGAACGGTTATAAAAATAAAATTAAGACAGTCTCCACACATTTTCGACAGAACAAAATTGAAAAAAATATTCAGATTTGACATTTCTGAATGCAAATATAATTGGATTATACTGAGTAATCTCCATGTTCGTCGCTCAAGTCCATGTCACCAAATAAGAGATAGATAGTCAATGCATTATTACTACACGATTCAGAAAATGTGTACGTACGTACGTAAATAACATGGAAACCTGAGTTCCATACACGAAGAGAGCTAGACCGACCTTAACTTAACCTCCAATGTTTGTATTTTGTCACAGGAGTCTAGATGTAAATAAATAAATAAAATTAAAATAGACCTATCACCTAATAATTTTCTCCCTCCCTCAAATTCATATAATATTTTCTCGTCTCCAATATACTAGAGTCACCAGGGCACAGCTTTAGCATTTGAGATTACTGCTAAACCTACAGTTATGGTTTAGCTCTGATTTTTCCAAATAGAGAAAATGTTCAAAACTACAAAAATTTGACATGAGTGTTTTATGCTTTTTGTTTATATTGTTACTATAGAAACGGATTCATCTCTACGATTGGTACAAAAATATAGTTCATTTATTCACATCAATTATATATGTCGCTACAGCCTTTCTCTTTTTATTTTGCTTAACACGTAGAGGTTGGGGGTTCCATCCTCATGGCATTGAGGAGATTTATCCGCATGGTGATGATGTTTTTGATACTAATTTTCTTTTTGAAATTTATTTTCATTGTTATGTAGTTTTTTTAATAGGATTTGCTACTTTAAAAAAAAACCTAAAAATTTAATTAGTTTTTATTTTTAATTTTTTTTATTTTATATGTTAAAATGTCCAAAAATTAAAATAAATACTTATTTCGTTTTCTAAAAAAATATTGTGACTATGTAGAAAAATATTCATGATACCCCCATGATGATTTGAACTCGCGACCTTTGATTAGTATAAGACTGGTGCTGATCCAACTGAGCGTGACGCGGCGCGGCGAAATTAGCTATTATTAGTTCTTAGGTGTTTTACGTAATTAAGTACGCAAATAAAATTGCAAAAATTGACATAGGTCCAGCGTTCGCAGTGGCGTCAAGGGGAATGAGGAAATGGTATCTCGTGCTTGTCATTTGAATAAAAAGATAGCGCTATTTCTGCTTGCATGTATAGAATAGAGATGACACGACGATCAACTGTTGCGTCAAAGTCGTTGCGCGAATCACCATCGTCACAAGTGTGAGAATCACTAAATCAGTGTTTTATGAATGAAAATGTTAATAAAACTGGAAAAAAACGATTGGACGCCCTAAACATATTTGGTGTCTAAAGTAATCTTAAAAAGACAATTGGAAGAATTTGCTGCTTGTAAGAAAGAATACAGACTAATGAAAAAAATGGACCTTTCTTTGCCTGAACATAACACCGATAAAAACTAAAAAAAAATCATTTGATTCATAGCTGAGATCTCACTTATGTGGTCAAAATGTATATTCTTATAATCCTCTGTTCCTCACATCTGTGTAGCTTGAGCAAATCAAGATCAAAAAAGTCGAAATAGGTCAAATAAAGTGTTTTTAGATATTTCGTTATTCTGATCTAAATAACAAACATTTTGAAATCATTTTAACATGTATATGTGTAGAATGGAATTACCTACTAAAATATGTGATTTTCATAAATATAAGTCCAATAATTTGAAAACTACATAGAAAATACGAAAAAAAAGGGGCCCACTTCTGAGGCAATTATTATCGAGCAAAGTAATTACAATCGTGTTTCCAACCACAATCCAGCTTTCTAGTAATCTTCTTCTATAACATATATAGATTCGAGATTTAAATAATTAGTGTTTCCATGTTTAAACTCAATCGAAACATCGTAAAAATGGAATATCTAAGCCTTAACTAAAACAATCCTCTTTTAGCACATTCAGTCTACAGATCTGCTAACAGGGGCACTAAGTCTAAAACAGTCGCACCAACAGCCATTTCTGCCGCTAGAAGACAATCTCATCCGAAATGGTTATCAAAACTAATGTATGCAAAACCAAATGTGAGCAAACGAGCCAGTATTGCACTACCAAACTAAACGCCTACTCAGGTTGCAAAAACACAGCCTTAGTGGAAAATCCAGCTTGTACGTTGCGTGTTACTATGCAACTTATGGCTTAACTTTGAGTTCCGTACATATTTTTTTAACTTTTGTAACATGGCGCGGAATCGGGCTAGATGCAAGCAGCTTTCGTCACTTTGTAAAACAATGGAGAAATCCGTAAAAGTCATATCATAAAGTTAAAAAAGTTATTTATTAGAAGATGAAAATAAGAAACCAAAAATTGTGCATGGGCGAACTCGAACCATAAGAGACCGAGAATTTCACGCGTTCGGACTGACAGCACGGTAGCTCAATTGGAAGAACAGTTGGCCCGGTTAGCCAGAATGATGCTGGTTCGAGTCCCGCCCGTGCGCAATTTTTGATTTCTTGTCTCATCTTTTAAGAATTCAAATTTGACACTATGAGTGTTAAAAAACATTTTAAACCATTAAAGTTAGTTATTTTTGGATACAGACCCATTGGGACAATTACGCACGTCCCAATATAAACCCTAACTACTGCTTTAGGACAATTATACACAGCAAGTGCTGAGAAGAAGCAGCGCAACCAATACAGCGTTTCATGCTACGATCACTAAAATGATGTTTCGCTATTGATATTATGTACGATTCGTTTCACGCCCCCGTATTTTATTTACACTGCGTCGTTAAAAACAACAGTTGAATTGGTAGTTCAATCGCCATTAAATAAAGTTTTACTCACTCGCGTGGTCAAATCGGATTCCTGATTTCTCTAGGGACCCCTTAAATTCGTCAAATCAATGACTAACCGCGTCACTTGAACTATGTGGGTCAAGTAGAATTTTTCAGAATTTATTACCAAGTTTCCACTTTCGGAGGAATTCACATTATTGCACGTGAAAAGTTATTTTTATAGGAATTATTTATGTTGCTTTATTTTTATGATTTGGCACAGTGTTCCGATATTTTTTTGTAATGTAGGATTTAGAAAAAAACTTGTGTTTAGTAGGACTAGGCTGTTATCAAGATAATAGTGGATAGTGGAGATTTTAACTTTGATATATTAAAGGAATGGAATACCGCCATTCGATTTCTTAATCTCTTCGAATCTTTTAATTTAAAAAATCTCTTTTGTGAACCAACAAGGGTGACTCCTACCACGGCCACTTGTTTAGATAATATTTTTTGTGATAAAAACGCAAATGTCATTGATAAAGGTATTTTAATTGGGCTCAGTTCCGATCATAGAGGTCAAAAGGTATTATTTGAACACAATCATATCGCAAATTTACCTGTGGAAACTAAGTATAGGCCAGTCACAGTAAATAGGTTGGATAGATTTAGGGATAAAATTAGTGAAAGTGTATATTCAGTTAACCAAAATATTAGTGATAGTGTAGATAAGCAATATGACGACCTCTTTAACTTAATTAAAAACGAATTTGATGTAATATTTCCGATAAAGAAGAATAAACCAAACAAGGCCAAATGCCAATTTAATAATTGGGCCACGACAGGAATTCATAAAAGTAGGATCAAGTTATATGAATTATATAGTCTAAGAGAAAACTCTCAAGATCAAAACTTTATTGAATACGTTAGAAATTATTCAAAAATATTCAAAAAAGTTTGTGCTACAGCAAAATCACACCACCTTCGTAGAATAGTCTCTAGCGCCAAAAATAAAGTAAAAACAACATGGAGCATCATAAATAAAGAAACTTGTAAAAATAAATTAAGAGATAGCGAATTTACATTAAAAATCAATGATAAAACAATTAATTCAAATCCAGAAGTTGCAACTGCCTTCGAATCGTTTTTTTCACATATTGCACCTACAACAACGAAAGAACTTGCCTCTTCTTCAGTAATAGCGGAATCTATTTTAAAATTAAATGTTAATGAGTGTAATTCTCAACTGCAATTTAGGCATGTAGGACCTGAAGTAATAATAAAAACATTTCTAGAATTGAACATGAAAAAAACTGAGGATTTGTGGGGACTATCTGTGCATATTATTAAGTCAATTATCGACACAATAGCTCCTCAACTGGCAATAATTTTTAACCAGTGTATTGATGACGGTCGGTTTCCTAGTTTAATGAAGATTAGTAAAATAATACCACTTTTTAAATCAGGTGACAAAAGTGACCCCTCCAACTTCAGGCCAATATCAATTCTGCCAGTCTTGAGTAAAATATTTGAAAAAGTTATATTCAATCAACTTTTAGCACACTTTTCATTAAACAAGTTATTTCATAATAAACAATTTGGTTTTACTAAAGGTAGAAGCACTACAGATGCAGGAGTTGCTCTCTTAACACATGTATTTGATGCGTATGATAATAGGCATGATGCTTTGGGTATCTTCTGTGATCTATCCAAAGCATTTGATTGTGTAGATCATGAAACATTATTGAAAAAAATACGTCACTATGGGGCATCATTGAACTCATTAAGCTTAATTCATTCTTATCTCTCAGGTAGAACGCAAAAAGTATGTGTTAATGGAACTGAGTCTTCTGGGGCACCTCTAACAATGGGTGTGCCACAGGGATCTATATTAGGACCTCTCTTATTTTTAATATATATAAATGACCTCCCGCACTTTGTAGGGAATCTTTGTGACATAGTATTGTTTGCAGATGATACTTCGTTGATATTTAAAATTCCAAGAGGTAAAGGTAATTTTGACGATGTAAACAATACTCTTTCACAAGTACTACATTGGTTTACTGTTAATAACCTACTTCTTAATGGAAGTAAAACAAAATGTGTTAAGTTTACGATGCCTAACGTCCGACAGGCACCAACTCAGGTTAAGATCAAAGATAAATCCCTTGATACCATTGACTCCACAACATTCTTGGGTATCACTTTAGACTCCAAACTACAATGGGGTCCTCATATACAGACCTTGTCAAGAAAACTAAGCTCGGCTGCTTTTGCTGTACGGAAGATTAGGCGTTTAACTGATGTAGAAACAGCTAGGTTAGTTTATTTTAGTTATTTCCATAGCTTGATGTCCTACGGAATTTTATTGTGGGGCTCAGCTGCTGATATAGAATCAATTTTTGTATTACAAAAAAGGGCCGTGCGTGCTATTTATTGTCTAAAACCTCAAGATTCCTTAAAAGAGGTGTTTCGAGAAATTAGAATATTAACTGTAGCCTCTCAGTATATTTATGAAAATTTAATGTATGTACGCAAAAATTTAGATTCATTTACGAAAAAAAGTGATATACACAAATATAATACTAGGAATAAGGATAAGCTTGCTATTCCACAATTCAGGCTTCGAAAGGTTGGTAATTCTTTCATGGGGAAATGTATAAAATTTTTCAATAAACTACCAGAATACATTGTTGACTTACCGATTACTAAATTTAAAATTGTTATTAAAGAAACCCTAATGACGAAAGGGTATTATAAAGTAGATGATTATATAAAAGATAATAATGTATGGACTTGCATGATAACCACAAACATTGTAAAACTTTTGAAAAGAGGCATTGACAATAGTGACTGAGTTTCTTGCGCAGCTTCTTCTCAGCACTAGCCCACAATTGTCCCGAAGCTGTGGTAGGGTCTATATTGGGACGTGTATAAGTGCCCCCAGTGGGTCTATATGCAAAAATAAACGACTTTTACGACTTTTATGACTTTTAATAAAAAATCTTGTTTACATCACGAACTGAGCAATTAAAACTTATTACGATCCGTAAAATGCAAGATTAACAATTTTTTTCATGTCATAATCTGCGTCTGGCATACATTAAAACGCTCTTTGAATATCCCGCGTAACTATTAGATAGTTTTTGTAAGACGTGTGACGTGTAAACAATATACAACAATAAACAATTTTTTTATTGTTTATTGTTGTATATTGACGAAATCAACGGCACATACCTTATAACTTACGTCTAGTGTAATCAGTCAGGTATCAAACGAATGCCGAGAGTCGCATAACAATGGAATTTTTATTGTGTCTCGTTTACACATACTTGACGAGTTAATACATTAGGTTTAGTCAATTACAGATTTTAATATAAATAGCCAAAAATTTGGTCACATTTTTGAGAATTAATAAACTGTAGCACATAAAACGTAACAAGATCCCGATAAAATTTTATGTTAGAGTAATATTAATGATAAATCAACAAAAAAAATATTAATGATTTTTTTATATTCCTTGATGCTAAAGTGAAATAATAAAACAGATAAAAAACAAATGATAGCAAATAAAAAAAAAACGTACAGAGTAGCGCAAATTCATTGGATATCTTTTGAAGATTTTCCATCTACTTTGAGCAAGCATTTTCGTTCCACTGAAAGGACTAAATGTTAACTTTAAATAAATATAAATAAATAACTTAAACTATTATCCATATTTTAGGAAAATTTGGATCCAATTGACGTCAAATCGATTTGTATCTGGGGACATCAATTCGTTGCGATCGGACCAAAACAAATTGCGTAAGGTTTCCATTTACGCAAACGCGGGCCGACATTGAAACCGCTGCCAGATTCAGTCGCGTAGGCTAAAGTAGCTAAGTTATAAATGGTAAGGTATCTAAAATATATTTTAATTCAAGCCACATTGTAAGAAATGTTGCAATACATATTGTAATTTAGGATTTTTTTTACAAACTAATAGCTGGCGGAAAACCGAAAAGAATGGAACAAACTTGATAGCAATTCAAAATTTTATAACTGATGGCTAAGCGGTTTAGGATTTTTGATGTGCGACGCGGTATTTTGGGCAGTTTCCGAACTACTAAAACAGAAAAACTCAGATTTTTTTTTTGCCTTACCCACGATTCGAACCGGAGACCTCTTGGGTAGTGGTGACCACCAGCGAACCGCTACACCAACGAGACTCTACTTTCAAATCTTTGTTACAAATGACGAAGGTGAGAATACAGCAAGAATCAGTGATCTTCTAAGACATAAAGTTACTTTTCCAAGAAACACCTACACACATGAACTAGCCTGTTGAGTCATGGAGCACGTTACATCGACCAATCCAAATCATAATTTTAATTTAACTTTATGTAGCCAACGAATTAAGTTGAAATTCAGTTACAGGTTGACTGATTATGGAAATTTAGACTACTTACATCTGTACCGGTAATCGAATTTAGATTTCATCATGACAAAAATCGGATGTTTTGATCAAGTTTGATAATATTAATAATTATTTGTCAAACTTCAAATTCGCCGGAGCAGTAGATTAATAAATTGTTAGTGATCAGAATCTATCCACATATTTGTAAACATAAAAAAAAATAAGAAAGTACTATTGGCTGTAATTCTTAGTGCAGCGCATATAAATGAGACAGGTCAGACGGATCAAAGGTGACATTCAAATTACCCGCGTGAAAAAAACCGTACTGGTACAATGCAAATACGTACAAAAAGTAGTATACCTCTGTATCATTTCTCAAGTCTTTATATAAATTGTAAACAAGCGGTATCAGACTTTACACATCCATTAGCCAAACGCACGATCTCTCAAAAGCACATTGTCAAAAAATTCGTCACTATTGTTGCCACACCAGACGTCATACCATGTTGGCATGAACACTTGGTTTCCGAACGGTTGTACGTACGAGTATCATATTGATAGGCAGGGCTATTAAATAACCATATTGCCTTCGAATTGGTTTTATCTTCATGCCTTTATTTTCAAAAGCTCCGAAGTAACTAGTATTTGGAAGCGCAAACAAATCAGCTCGAACTCGCACGCTTGATGCTACCTATACTTGCGTTCGTATAGTCAGCCATCGTTTCGAGTTGCATTCAAACCCGGCGGCTTTAAGATCAGATCTCTGAATGGAGAGACCCTAACTCAAGATTACCGCAGTTAAGATGGATCCAACGGACATCTTTTGATCCTTGTTTACTTTGAAATACACCCAAATCACCACTGACTAGCATGAATTCTACCAGCTTAAACGGGAGAACATATTTAGGTATAAGTTTCAGAATTGGAGATATTTTTTCCGGTTAACATGATTCAGTGATTCAGTGAAATAAAATATTCATAGAACGTCACGTCCGTTTGCGTAAAATCTTTCTGCTTTCCAAATTGAGCGATGTAATTCTCGTAAAACTTATTTAACAGGTAATATTCTGTTCATCTCAAGATCAACAAAGTTAGTCATCAAATTAGACCATAGTAAAAAAACACTAATGCATTACCGACGCACTTGACCCATATTTCGGTATTTTAACAATAATGCGAGAAACGAAAGATCACGTTTTATAATGTTTTAGTTACCGCTGAGGCAACAGAAAAGAAATAATGAAAGGAACATGAAACCGCAAGGCTTGATGGAATGAATACTTAAACAAGCGAATGAAATGTTTAAGGTAGCTCAGAAAACGCTATTAATACTAAAGTGGGTGCAATCTTCGTCAAATATTTCAGTTTGTTTATTGCGAAGGTAAACAAGGGCTTTGCATAAAATAAACATGGCTTAGGTAAAGTGCTTTTTTAATCTTTGGTGCTTTTGTTGTCAAAAGCAAATGGTAATTTATGTATCAAAACATATGGAATGATTTTTGGTTGATTTAGGATTTTTTCAAACATACTACATAACAACTTTTTTGCATAATTTGACTTAACGATTAATGTTGTAGACAGTGTTCTTAGTCTAAATAACTGTAATAAAACAGGTAGATTTATGTAACCTGCTATATCTATATCGTATTTGGTGAGATTTATTTTTAATTTTTGGCAGCCCTAAGAAGAAGTAATCAATCAAGTGCTTCAGAATTCGCTTTAGCTTTATTTAATGGTCGGCTATAAAATCTGCATAGCAACGATAAATCGTATCGATTGTAGGAATCTATAGGGTATACAGAACTAGGCATGTTTAGGATATAAAATACATTTGAAGGAAGCGAAGCAATCTAACGAAAGTTGTTTTGGCCTCATTAAAACCGAGCCTTCGATCAATCGCAGCGTGTCGATAAAAAATATCGAGGTCGCGCCTACGGAGTGCGTTACCACACTAGTATTAACTATCTATAAAGTTTCTGTGTCAATAAATGATTGGCTTTCTTTTGCTTTGTTTATTCAGTCGATTGATACTGCAGTGAAACATGACTCAGAACTATGACATTTGATTAGATTTTTGTGGTAACATGAGAAACAATTTACAGTTACAGTTATCAGAGGGATATTTTTTGGGTGCACTAAGCTAACATGTACCAAGGCAGAGCGTGCTGTATTATATCGTTTCAAAACAAATGTTTGTATAGCTAGCAATACATTTTATCGAATCTAGTTAGTTGCAATGTAGACCAGGCGCCCTATTTTTTATCAAATCAACCCCTCTATCAATGATATTGTATCGATTATTTTATCGATTTCGATAGAGTTCGCCGTGCAGTTGCGAAGCACTACTCAACAAGCTTTACACAATCCAAATACTACTGAAAAATTCATGTCCCTTTTACAAAACCGCAAAACGTCTATACATTTCCTTTTTAAGACTATTGTAGTTGTATCGACGTCCTTCGGTGAGGTTGTAACAAAAAGTAGAGCGATTGATAATTTAGGTGTTCATTCGACATGGAGCGAAAATTACGTGAATTATTAACGTGAGTATTCACAAAATCCAGTTTTTTTTTTGGAATCATCCATGTGGATTTTATACGGTTTTCATTTGAAAATGAGACATTCATCAAAGAAAATCACACTTCATATTGAGGAGATTGATTCAAAAATGGAGCCCAAGTTTCCGGATTAAAGACTACTCTTTAGTCGACTATCTGACAACTATAAAGCATTTTAAATGTGTGTTGTCAGATTTCACTTTATTGATACAATACATATAAGACAACAAGAGGCAACAAGCCAAGCCAGTGGTCTATTTACCTAATTAATAATTTAATAATTATTAACTACTCAGACATATCTGATAAATAAATGGAAATTACACACACGTCATACAAATTCGCCGCGTATTTGGGTAAATTAGGAATACATGGTCATGAAAGAAGGTGGTAGTTATTGTTAGGTATGTATTTCAAATTATACTTAGTCAAATGTCCTGTATACTATCTCACGTGTATGCCCTTCAGCAGTCTAAAATAGGACCTCGGCACACAGAACATAACAATGTTAATTAATTGATACATAATTAATGCAGCTACGACAGATAGTTTTCAGTTCACGGTCGTCGTTAAGGTTGGCGATTAAAGAAATGCATGTTTACTTAAGATGCCTTTTATTAGGTAAGAACGTGTCATTTTTTGAATTATTTTTATTTTATTTTTATCATTATTTAATTGTTATTTATTTTCTTTAAATTTATTTTAATTTGATAATGATTGACGTTTATGTAAATTATGGATAATGTTTATCTGAAATAAATGAATTTAATTTAATTTAAGACTGTTGACGACGCGTTTGGTGTATTGGTTAGCGCTCCTGACTATTACGCCGGCCGTCGCGGGTTCGAATCCCGCAAGGGGCAAATGTTTGTGTGATGAGCACGAACATTTGTACCTAAGTCATGGATGTTATATGTATTTCAGTATTTATGGGAGACGCCCCGTCATAATCGTTGTCTGGTACTTCGTAACACAAGGAAGCAAATTCCTTACCACGAAACCAGACAATTGGTGTGTTGTCTGGCGCATATATTTATATATATACTTAAGAAAAGTTACCTATTAAGCATTAAATTTTTACTGAAAAGTCATAAAAAGCAGATTAGAAAAGGCTGGCTAGCTATAAAAGCTCTTTTAGTGATGCAAACCTATCGAAGTCGGAGAGCCCAATGCATTTTTAAATTGGCCGTACTGTGTACAGTCACCAGCACAACGGGCTACCCACTTTTTTTGCAAACTAGCACTTATTACAACTGTATAAGATGCCGCAGTGTTTACCTTGACGTGCTGTTGTCCGTACATACGTAAGAAATCATATGAAACACTTCGCATGTGTTCACCACGTATGTTCACGCTGCAAAAGATGCATGCTAATTTACGTACAACTCTGATAGATCAACAGCTACCTTTAAGGCTATATGCATTTTACAGAGGTTTAGTAAATGACTGATACAATGTTACTATACTAAAGTAAAACTCTTTGACAACCATTATCATTACCCTAGTCCAACAATCAAATAAACAGGACATGGCGGAATGCTCTGGATCGGCAAGTAATTGCCACGCGATTGGATGTAAACCGGCCAATTAGCTTGAGGAGTCGCACTTCGGGTCCTATTCAGTACCACTCTAAGCATACCTACTTGATCATACCTCTTTCTTACTCTAGCCAGCTTGTCTACGTTAATAGAATAGAATAATATTTGTGAGAGAGAGAGCAATTATTAGTAGAGCCTAAAACATTGTTTATCAACAAAAGTAGGTGGTGTTACTGGTTTAATTCTCTGGGAAATGTGGGAATTTAGTACTCTATGTATATTCAGGTCGAAAAGATGTTGATGCATAGATTCTCAATTTGGCATATAACATGCAACCATCGATAAAATTATATCGCGTCAACTAAATATTTTTTTATCTACATGGTTTTAAACTGATCCTATTCAAAAAGCATTGAGCAAAATGCATAAATGAAAATGTTATAGTGCAATTTATAAATATCTTTGAAATATTATACGGATTTTCGCGATATACTTTAATCGTGCGTGACGTCTATGTTAGAACCTGTTGGATACACATCACAGTATACTCGTATTGTGAAATGGTCAATCGATGTACTAATAGTTTATTTTATTTTATTTATTTATTCAAGGCTCACAGCACAGAACAAATTAAATCAAATGTTACAATCACAACAAGTTACAATCACATGATTTAAAATATCTTAAACATAAAACTAGACCGTTCTAAGTATGTGAACACAATATGTACCAAATATAATGAAATAAAAGAATTTCATTCAATAAAATCCAAAGAACTATAAGACAACCCTGGCTACTTAGTTCTATTTCATCGCCATCCAAGGCGAACCAGATTTAATTAATCGATTGATCGCTGCCATGATACCAGCTGAAGTTTGATGACTGTAGCTGTCGACTGAAGTTTATTAATTTATTATTAAACACTTGACATCATTTTAAGTGCTCTTACAAAGTAACGGTAGGTCATGGCTTCTTATCAAGCTAGGAATACCACTAGTAACTTGCAAATTCAGTACTTAAACTTGGTGATGGACACTAAGTCTTCTCAGCACTTGCATGATTGTCCGTGTTCTGTCTCGAAGCGCTGGTAGGGCCCAAAAGAGTCATGATTCGGCCCTTTTAGGGCACATTTTTTTACACTGTATATTTGACGTTCATAAGTGTCACTTTATGACCTAAATTGAAATAAAGATTTTGAATTTTGAATTTTAAGACAATTATAATAGATCATCGTCATCAAATTTAAGCGCTAAGCTCTTGTTGGTAGAGTTTTTTAGTCATAAAAACTCTAAAATCGGGAAGATAGTGTGGTGGTATCTCCCTCCCTCTTGCCTCCCACACCGCAGTTAAAGAACTAGGGCCTACCCCGCCTCTTAATATTCCGTCAAAAGCCTTTCCTGATATACTATATCTTCAGCCTTCTGCCAATTATAATATTGCAGCTAGCCAACACGCAGGGCAACGCTTATTTAATGGCGGCGTTCACTCGCCATGTCACAGGATCGTCACTGAGTATTGTAATTTTTAATAGAGAAGCCCATCCCACTAGACTTTCCACTACATTCTGGTAATCCTGCCGCTGTTTGGTCGGGGACCGCTTATTCAATATATTCGCATCTAACCACTATACCTGGTGACCATTTACGATCCAAAAACATATTATTTAAAATAAAACACATAATAATACACGTTAAAAATACATATCAAACAAACCCACTTTGATAACGACTAGCCGAAACATAAACTGTTACAACTGCTACAAATCGACAACAAATTGGGATATTATCAGTTTGGTCATCAGTGAACATTAAAAATAATCTCAATAAGAACAGTAAGTAAATATAAGTATAGTTAGGTATAAGAAAAGAACGAAATAAAAGTAATTACCTAAATTACATTTTGTAATCTATTAGATAATGTCTAGGCCACACATAAAACAGTCCGCTGTAATCTTGAGGGTAGATTAAGATAAGTTATAAAATATAAATACGCCCATCATGGCTGCTTTGCTAAATCTGGACAAGGCTTTAGATAGGTAGGTATACATCCAAATCTTAATTATTTATCGCTAGTAATTTTCCAATTCTATCGGATCAACTCAGGGTTACCAGCTACGAGTTTCAATTTTTTCCTAAAGAAACGTACAAAAAATGTGCTACAGTGTAAAGAAATAGTAGATTGTTATACAAGGGGAGAAAGCGACCCATTTCACTCGAGATGTTTCTGGCGCTCGAACGAAGTGAGAGCGCCAATAATTCGAGAGTGAAATGGTGCTTTCACGCGAGTTAAACATACTATTTTTCATTTCGACTGTGAGGAAAAACATTAAATTTACAATAGTGGTTGTAGATGTCATGGTCAGGTATTATGTAGTAAAGCGAGAAAGGAAAACTCAAGTTTTTGCACAAAAAGACAGTTAATTAACAGTTCGTTCTCCAAACATCTAACATGATTAAAAAGAATAACGACACGAATACATGAAAACAGTACGAAAAAGCAGACGATACGAAATAATTAAAATCCTTGTAAAAAATATCGATCGGATTTTTCCCACAGATAATAATTGTCAAAATTTAAAAAAGTAGGCATAGAGTTCAAAAAGAAAAAATGACACTGACAATGTAAAAAAAAAGTGACATCTTGGTATTATGGCGGGAAGCCGAATATTTTAATCACAGATTAGTTAATGTATATTTTAATTCAAGATTGAATTAATTGAATATTTTTTATATCAACGATCATAATAAACATGTTTATCAATGTATACCTAAACAAAAATGTTTATTTTTTTATAATATGATGTGACTCAATTATCTTTGATCCAAGCTTTGACTGCATGCCTTGACTCTATACCATGCCAATTAAAACTAAATTACTTTCCACCCTAGGGATGGATAAGCTATTTTCCACCCGGATATCTACACAGGAAAGTGCTATTTTCCGAACAGGAGAGATGAAAAGTAATTTACTTATACAACGGTAATAAGCACACCTAACTACAATTTTCTTTAAAAAAAAAGTAGAGTTAGCCTGTAAGCATCCCACTGCTGGGCAAAAGCCTTACCTCGAATGTGAGGTAGTATGAGCCCAGTTTTTAGATTTCTTTATTGGATTAATAAAATAAAACACGATATGTTTACCCTAGAGAGAAATCATAGATGAAGAATTGCAGTATTTTAAAACTGAAAACTAATTATTATAAACAAAATACGCGTTAATTATATCAACTGACACCCCTAATTATCGATGGTCATGTTATCGTAACTTGGATGCACTCGACTAAACCGCTGGAGTCCACAGCGTGTCACTGATAAGATTGGTAACAATACCACCTACAATAACATCCGATATTTGGGATAGGCGTGTGTAATATCTGATTTTTTCGATATCGAATCGAAACTATATATCGATATTGGATATTGATATTGAAACTATATATTTTCAAAACTATATATTGGCGTATCGATATGTATTTTGTATCATTGTATCAAAAAAATATGTTCTTCTGAAACAGTATACTTGGGATAGATTTCACTAACTCCAAACATACGGACGCATGCCTATAACACTCAGCCACCGACACCGATACATGGTACATGCTATAGGCATGTGCCCGGATAGCGTAGTAAGACACGGGGTTCGATTCCTTGATGAACACAGTTGCTTTTTACGAGTGCAGTTTATTTATTTAAGATTGTATAACAAAACCCTAACTAACTGACTGACTAACTGACAAAACCCTATAGAAACAAAAATATTTGTTTGTTTGTTTGTTTGTTTGAACGCGCTAATCTCCGAAACTACTGGTTCGAATTGAATAATTATTTTTGTGTTGGATAGTCCAGTTATCGAGGAAGGCTATAGGCTATATAACATCACGCTACGACCAATAGGAGCAAAGATATAGTGGTAAATGTGTAAAAAACGGGAGAAAGAAGTCACTATTCCACGCGGACGAAGTCGCGAGCAAAAGCTAGTTATAAATAAATTATTAATTGAAATGATTCCAAAATTTTTTTCAACAGGGAAGTACAAAAATAGTATTTTATTATACTTTTATCACCATTAAATTAAACCTTCCCTAGGCTTCCACGAACATTTCAAGACTAAAAACAGCCAAATCGATTCAGCCGTTCTCGAGTTTTAGCGAGACTAACACAAATAACAATACATTTTTATGGATATACCTAAATTACATTTACAAAACGCACTTGAAGTAAAATCTCAAACGAGATTATGAACTTTTATTGAGTAAGTAAGAATCGTAATCGTATCGAGTCTAAATTCTCACACTAATGTTTACGTGAAAATGCGAATACTTATTCGCAAATGTACCGACAACAGCATGTCAAAATAAACACTGCAGTATCTTATGTAGTTGTAGTAAGGGTTATTTTACAACGAAAATGTATAGCCAGATGCGCTGTCCACTGTACGTACAATAGACAAACTGGAGAAAGGTAAAGTACCACTCTCGTTTCTCCGTCTAGTATTGCAAAATACTAGAATGACAATACGTAGAGATCTAGGTCTCCGCCTTGTATTTCGACATCTGTCAGTTCGTCACGGTAACCAACAGATGCATGCATGCATACGTAGGTACGTAACAAGGGTCGTTACGCTAGGAAATGATTTTACAAGCCTCACATTGGGATGTGTTGGGGGTAATGATGCGACGTTGCCGGCAACATTGCCGTGTAAGTATGTATTTTCATTAAAGTATTAATCATAAATATTAAAATAATATGTAATCAAAAAATTGTGTTCCCTTAAATTGCCTAAGTTGCCGGCAACTTAAGCAAAACTTTCACGGCAAAGCTGCCGCCAAAAGCACATCTATAGTTTGGAGTTGCAAAATATAGGCTAATCCTGAAAAGTTCGAGGTTGGAGACCCTTTGAACAAAGGCGTGGCGCCTAGGACGTCCACCGACAAGATGCACAGACAAAATATATGAAATGCAAACGACCTAAAATCGTCACTATAAAACAAGTTTACGACAAAAGAGGAATCTCGCCGCAGACTGGAACTAAACATGTCTAAACAGCGGCAATCAGAGCATATTCACGAACCTAGTCTGGCTGAGATCTAGACAATAGCACGAAATTAGGATATGACTAGTAACGATTGTAGAAAGATGACACGAGAGACAACTTCTCGTAAGATCACGAAAGTTTGTAATCAATAAAATTAAAACCATATTAAAATCGCGCCGTATGTTGTCGTATTTTTCCGACCAAGTTTAACACGTTCCGGGACACTACTCCAGACACAATAGATGTTTTATTGTTTTCACGCCTGTAGGCGGGCACTGTCCCGGAACGTGTTAAAAGATGTAAAACATGACTACCACATAGTTAACAAATATAAATATTTATATAATAAAATCGCAAAGTAAGCAATACGCTACTCTTATAATACCGCTTTAAAAAAAGGTCAGCGCTTTCCTACGCACAGTTAGGCAATTAACCAAGCAATAGAATAAGTACTTTATGTTGTTAACAATTAGTAATATAATTAACGAGCTCTTGAATGTAGCAAGATATAATATAATAGGCCTTTTCTATGGCACCTGGTTTCCAACAATTATACGATTAGGCGCGGAGAATGTGGCACACTTTGTTTTGTTCATTAGTTAATTGAAAACGCTCAGTTGCAACAACTAACTTTAAACCTGACTATATTGTCAGGTTCGCCAAGATTTTTCGTATGGAATTGTATGACTACTACATTTGCGTTTACAGGGAGTTTTAAATACAGAGATTTGGTATGATGATAATCATTTAATTACAGAATAGTACCTCTGATATTGATTTGTAACTTGTAAGTAAAGCCAATTAATATCTAAAGGATAATCGAGTTAGACTATTGTCATGTAAGGTAACTGATTATCTTATAATAGATTGCCGAATATATTCCACTGATTTAGTATCTTATTTGCTATTAGCAGTTTATTTAACAATTTAGTGTCTATCTATAGGTATATTTAAGCTGGTCCAATCTTCAAAACTCGTATTTGATACCTAATTGAAAATTTTAAAGCACTTAAATTAAATATAAACTTTCTCATTAAAATGTATGCTAGACGAGAGTTTGCATTTCTTGTCTTAGATTAAAACAGCTCATAAATAATGTGCATTTCATTATCAACAAAACTTCATAATGCGCGTAGCCTGTGAGTCTCGGTGTATTAAAAAGCTAATTTAATTATTTCATTGTGTTCGTAAGCAGGACATGACTCTTGTGTCTGGGGAAATTATTCTAAGGTTGTGACTACACCTTTTTTCTAAGGTGTAGCAAAACAAATGCATAGTTTATCAAGCTACATATTGCTGGATTCGTGGAAATGGACAATATCTAATAAGGGGCCGTCCATTAATCACGTGAGGCTCAAAAGGGGGGGGAGGGGGTACGGAAAACATCACGAAACATCACGAGGGGGGAGGGGGGGTCTCGTTAGACATCACGTGTATTAATTTTATTTATTTTTTGTCAAAAATCGCTATTTCTGAACCAAAATTTTGAACGGCGCGAAAATTTGAACGATTTGTAGTATACTGTCCACGAAACGCCCACGCGTATCCTCACGCTACGAGGGTGGGAGGTTCTCTGCGTAGTGCGCGAGGATGATGATCCCGAGTGGTTTGAAGAAACCGAAGTTAATATGTCACAAACCTCTTTGCCAATAACAACTGCCAGTGAAGAAGAAGCTTTACCAGTTGTAACCTTAAATGAAAGTCTTGCAACTCCGTGGGTCGAAGACAACATTAATTAATTAATATTAATTAATTAATTAGTCATTAATTTTATTGCAAATACATATAAATGTTTTTCGAATCAAAACGCCATTTGTTAAATATTTTTTTCCAGTCACAAATTGCCTTTACATAGACTTCCAAAAAAATACACGTGATCCAGGGGGAGGGGGGTGGGAGTGGTCCCAAACCTCACCAAATATCATCAGGGGGGAGGGGGGGGTCAAAAAATGAGAAAAACGACCTCACGTGATTAATGGACAGCCCCTAACGCCGCGTTTTAGCCAGTGTAATTTCAGTTTTCTCGTGCAATCTTTGTTTTGTTTGTTTGAACGCGCTAATCTCAAGAACTAGTGGACCGATTTGAAAGAACATTTTTGTGTTGGATAGTTTATTTATTGAGAAAGGCTTTATATAACATCACGCTGCGACGGAAGGGGGGGAAGCAAACTCAAAACGCGCGGACGATGTTGCGGGGGACCTCTAGTCTTTTATATACCTTTTTAAGACTTAAAGGGGTGATTTAAGGGATCTGAAACTTATGGTTAAGGATTATCATGAAAAGGTGGCTGAGTTCAATCTGCATTTTACAATCGGTTCCAATCACCAGCTTACTCTTGACCACGCAAATAAGAATTTCACACGAACGCGTGTGTAGAGTGTGTACTCGCCCTAAAGGGCACACCTCAGGGCGAACGTTGACTGCCCCCATTTGCAATGCATCAATTAACAAACGTAAATAAAACATCACTAGAATGGAAAATAACATGAAAAATTTGGAGTTGTTACCAAATGATTACTATTTTATATTCCACAGTAGTAGATGAAATTAAAGATGAAAAGGTGCCCTAACTAACATGTTGTAGGCAGTGACAGTTTTTGTTTCACGTAGGTTTCAGTGTATTGATAATATTTCTGTGAAATCATTTTATTGTTGACATCATACAAATGAGTAATAATGCCAATAGAACTGACCTAATGTTCAAACCAATTTAAAATCAATCAAGATAATTTGACTTAATGAAACAATATCGTTTCAAATCGTCGCCACCATTAGGTCCCGGGTTCGATTCCCGGATGGTATAGTTATTTTATAGTTTATTTTTCTATATGAAATGGGTTTGTACGTCTCTGGAGACTAGACCACAAGTGGCATACACTTTTTAAGTAGTCTCAGGTCTGGGTGTTGTGGTACCACCATATATATATTCTGTGGTACCACCGTTGTTTCCGATTATAGTTATGACACAAGTGCATTAGCAACTTGTTTTGGGATCAGAGCAAGGTATACAGTGGTGGACAGCTAATTAAAGACACCTTGAAAATTGTATGTTCATCAAGTTTTGGGTTTCAATAAATTTGTATTATGAATACATAGAAACCAGTAACTGTTGTAAAATAATCGTATGGGTTTTACATATAATTTGAATTTACTATTTGCCATAACATTGATCTATTTTTCGTTATTTTTGACCTCAAATCTATTATGAGCAAAATAAGTGTACCAGTGGTGTGGACAACTAATTAATGACACCAAATGTAAGTTACTGAAAACCAAAAAAATACTGAAACTACAAATAGTCAGTTAATGTGAAATTATAAATAGCCATTTATCAATTGTTTTACAAGTTTTTGATGTCTTGTCGTATGTCGTTTAGCTGCATTTTGACCTTTACCCAGTCCTGACACGGTCCTGGCATTAGTGCTATTAGTTCCTTGCAAGCATGTATTGAAATTTATTCGAATGCTTTCATAAACGCGTCATTAAGGTTATTTTAGCGTTGGTTACTACCTACTGACTATTATTTGTCTGATATTACAAAGTTTCAAATGCGATAGATGTCAGGACCTTAGAATCGGACCCCACGGAAAGACCTAGAATGGGATTTCTAGATGAAAAATATTAAGGATCAAAGCATATTTTCATGACAGTAAAGCAGGAAGATCGTTAAATAATAATAATATAATATAAATAAGGCCTAGATTATGCGAGGAAAATTTGCACTGAAGAAAATTGTATAAGTTACCAAATTTATAATATGCCAAATATTTCACGGATGCGGTTTGCCTAAATACATTCTCAACGTGGACCGAACCAAAGTGGATAATTGAGATGTTTTCGAATTAAATAAAATAATGGATGTAATTACGAGGAAAACGGTCTATGAGACGACAATTTAAACAAGACTATGTATCATTAACTGTAAGATATAAAGTGAGGAAACATCAAAGTGCGCCGTTGATTTTCTAGACGTATTGCTGGACCTATGAAAAAATACTTGTACATGGATGAAATACCTAAACAATAATATTCAACAACAGCCTATCTTACCCTTAGCTGACTAAGCATCTTGTCTAGATAATCTTGTAGTTTAGACATACTAACGACTTACTAAACCGACTGCAACGGCCGTCTCAGTTTTTCTCAGGCACACTGCCTATCTTTTAGATATGCTACCATAATAGTCCTAACATCAACCCAATTGAATAAAATTAGATTCTTGTAGTAAGTAATACACTAGCGAGACATGTTGCTAATGTTTATTAACTATACGACGCTTTTATGAAAACATTAGAACAAATTCTAATACATGATAACAAGAAACGCATATCACCAATGCCAGGACTAAGTTAAGGTCAAAATACAGCTAAACGACATACGACAAAACATCAAAAACTATGTAAAACAATTGAGAAATGACTATTAATTAACTGACTATTTTGTAGTTTCAGTATTTTTTTGGTTTTCAGTAACTTACATTTGGTGTCTTTAATTAGTTGTCCACATCACTGGTACACTTATTTTGCTCATAATAGATTTGAGGTCAAAAATAACGAAAAATAGATCAATGTTATGGCAAATAGTAACTTCAAATTATACGTAAAACCCATACGATTATTTTACAACAGTTACTGGTTTCTATGTATTCATAATACAAAATTATTGAAACCCAAAACTTGATGAACATACAATTTTCAATGTGTCTTTAATTAGCTGTCCACCACTGTATGTTGGTGTCCAACATGAATATATTATTTAAAGTTCAGAAAAGAATTAAAACTAAGATATGCATATACTATACATTTATCAGTCCTAATATCAGATTTCAAGTCAACCATCATAAAGCGGGCATGTCTGTTTGTTATGATTAACATGTGCTATAATTAGATTTGTTGACTTTATCAGTGTTCATTAGTGGTCTTGAGATAATTAGTGTGTTTACATACATAATAATAATCATTTGTGAGTGAGTAGATTGTGGCTTTTAATTTAAATGAAAACAAGATAGGCTTAGCTGCCCAGAGAATTATATTTTGATGTTGACACAAAATGTATAGAAGAAACTTCCTGACTTTGAAGTTTTCCCCCTAGCTTTCTTTCTAGCTTTAAATTATAGTTTATAGCTAAATTATATTATAGTATGTAAGTTTACTCTGTATGTAGGTCATTTGTAGCAAAGTAGACCATGTACCATATGTCAGGTGGCAGTAGCAACCTCTCATATTTTTACACTACATTATTTTACAATTATGAATGACCTGTTAAGCTAGCACATCCCTTTAATTTTTACTGATCACAGTTACAACATAAACAATTAAATAATTACTAATGAATGATTCATTGCTGTAAATACCTGATACTATTTTTGTTTTCATAGTGACAATAATTATTAGAAGTGTGATAATGACAGGTTGTTTCATTTTTACTGTCTCATGTGTTGCTTTCTCTTGTAAATATTTACCTACTACCTACCTACTTAATACAGCTATTATTACAAATCATACAGGTTAATGCTGTTACTTTGTTTGTGTGTGTGTGTGTGTGTGCATGTGTGTTTAATAGCAAACAATGTGAAGGTAGTTTAAAAAAAATATATGGCCACACAAATAAAGACCTTATGTGACCTCTGTATCAATTAAGGTCAATGGAACTAGAAATAGTGCTTAGATGCCCTTAAGGGAGAGGGCAGGACAGTAATCAAGAAAGTACAATGTGGCATAATAGCACCACCTTACCATGCACATACATAAACATTATAGCAGCCATCTGGCTCTCAGATACTTTCGCAACAATACAATAGTTATAATAATATGTAGGCGATTTATAATCAAATGCATCATATTTTTATGCCTCTCGCGCTCTCCCAGCCAATGAGAGGCGGCCGTTCATTCACGCCTTCGCAATTAAATTGACAGCTGAACAGATAAACCTTGAAAACAATACGAAAACGCGCTCGAATTCACAATCCAGTTCCATAGTACAGCATCAAAATACAACTCATTACATTGTTTTATTATGGCTTTTCATACCTTCAGCGCTCTGGTTCAACGAGGAAGGGACTACAGAAGAAACTAGATCCTTCTTCTGCCCGGTTTTCGGCGGATCAGAGTCTGAATCGTCGAAAACCAGCGTCCGGACCGACTGTGAACACCGACGATCCATTTCCACTATCACACAACACACAAATGCACTATACTTTTCGCCATTTATCACCACTTTCCAATTGCGTTCCGACTTCGCAATCTATTCACATGTCAACGTTGATATCGCACTATTGTAAATAGAGTACTAGATCGATGAGTCTCTAAGATTTAATCAGTATTTTTCTATGCCATGATAAAAAACTCGATACACGGCTTCACCACCACAAATCGAAATGTGTCATTTTTGAAAGTCAAGTTTCGGTGTTGCCAAATAGATGAATAGCTTTCTTCCTTTCCCCGGTCACGTTCAGAAACTCTATAATGAATACTTCAAGAAAAGGGAGATTGTCTTTTAAGAACTGGCAGCACTGTTTTTTTTTTTAAAAAAACAAGGCAAAAGCGTGTAATAAGGTGAATGCACACTTATCCGAGCCGAACGCGCCGAACGAACCGAATTTTTGAATTCTTTATATGAAATCTCATGAAACCTCGCACACTTCTCCGCGCCGAATCGTCCAATTCTGGAGGAACCTCAGGAATCCTAGACAAATTTGGATGACGTCATCAGATTCGGCACGGATAATGCGGACGACACGGACGAATCGCCGGGACATCTTCTTACTCACTCAACCTTTAGTTGTCACTAATAGCGCTATCTCAGAAGAATCTGCAATTCGGCGCGGATAATGCGGACGACTCGGACGAATCGCCGGGACATCTTCCTTCTCACTCCCACTTTTAGCTGTCACTCATAGCGTTATCTCATGAGGCAACATTCGCGGTCGATTCCTTTCGGCGCGGTAGATTCATCCGGTTCGGATATGTATGCGAGGCCTCCTTGACTTCGATTCGTTCGGCGCGTTCGGCTCGGATAAGTGTGCGTTCACCTAGTAATCTTTCTTATCCTTTTTACTTTCTCTATGTTACCACTTTACTTCCTGTCTCCACTTCTCTTTTAATCGCCCAGTGCTTATCGATTCACACATCTCGTTTATTGAGGATGCTCAAGCAATGTGACTGACGGTAACTGTCTTTAAAAAACTTCTTACAGACAAGTTTTAACACGTTCCGGGACAGTAAACGCCTACAGTAGTTAAATCAATAAAACATCTATTGTGTCTGGAATAGTGTCCCGGAACGTGTTAATAGGTATGGTGTGGTGAATCATACTAAAAATGCTTATCCATTGCATGCACGTGCTAACGTTCCTTTTTCTCTATGCGAACCTTTTATTGAAACCTATTTGCCATGGTGAGGTGATGACGACTATCTCAAACTCAATCTCTACAATCCCCTCAGTAGGTAGGTACCACTTCCTTTCTATTGTAATTGTAAGGCAGGGACAGACAGGGCAAGGTATAGTGTGATGAAGCTGTTTTGTTTGGTTGGAAAGCCTAATTTCTGCTTATCTATACTAATATTTATCATAAAGGTACTTATGTTTGAACGTGCTAGCTATGCTAATTTCAGGAACTAGCTCTAATCTCAGGTATATATTATAATATCAATATTTTCCCCCAGTAAATCAGCTATCCATTCAACACAAAAAGGATATAAAACTTTTAATCAAGTCCAACCTTTAGTCCAACCTTCTTATCATTATATTTATGGAAAGTATAGATTACTTTGAATATACGCACGAGAAGTACCTATTTTCCAAGTTCTGTCTGACCCTTAGATTATGTATCCTGTAGATTTGACACATATTTAAAATTGACAAGTTAGAAAGTGATGGCTGTATACAAAAGTACTTAAGAGTGAGAGAGACGCAGATATTGTTTTTTGTCCTTATCACCGTTCATAGGTAATTTCTGCCTGCCACAATTTAAAAATAATGGCAGACATTTGACGTCTATGCGAAAAATACAATAAAATTGCAAATTTAAAATAAATTTTGTGCAAGTGAAGTGTTTTGTGGATTACGGAGTGATTGTTTTACTTACTCAACATGGTAAATTGTTGTGTGCTTGGATGTAAAAGCCGTACTGAGCGTAAATATGAAAACATAACATTTCACACGTAAGTAAGCCTCATTTATATTGTTCCTATATGTTTTACCTGCATCGAAGTGCATTAATCTTAAATCCTATAAAAGAACATACATAATAGTGGAAAAAAGTAGTGAATTATCAATCGAATTGTAAAATATTTTTGTATTATTACCTGACCAAATATAAAAGGTCGTCTATGGCTCAACTCTGTGGGTTATGGCTTTTACGGTAGCCATTTTGTTAGTATTTTAAATTTTGCTGGGTTATCGTTACCTTTAGGGATACCACAATACAAAGGGTAAAAGTTCTCGATTTAAGGGTAATTTACAATCGACTAATTTTTAAAATCGTATATGTATTTTAATTGCTGGAGGAACATTTCATGCGTTGTAGTGATCATTATTATTTGAACTAATTATGATTTGTGTTCATTTATATAGATTTCCAAAAGACGAGACGGTACTAAAGGTTTGGATTGCAGCGACTGGACGGCAAAACTGGCAGTCTACCAAGCACACTCGCATGTGTTCTATCCATTTTAAAACCGAATGCTTTCAGAAAAAGCAACGGATAACTTATTTGGCAAATATTTGAATGTACGCAACAAATTTATGTTGCGTATTTATGTTATTATTTAATAAACTTACATCATTTAACGGCCCATAAAAGTTATTTGTTGACTATTTTATTTAAACTTTATTGCTCTGTAAGTTGTATAATTGGCGGACTTATTCTGTTCTATGACGTTAAAAATCCTATTTCCTTCTTAAACATTTTTTTTGTACACAATTTTTGTTTTATCCCTATGTTAATATTTTTTTGTACAAATAAATAAAGATTTTGACTGTAAAATTAAGTATTTATTGTAATTAAGGTTACTAGTGTATTTATATGGGTGGGGAGTAAATTTTTATGAACATGGCCACCCCAAAATACGTAAGTACTTTATATCTGTCTCATACGGGTGAACGCGGCTGTCAAGTCTATAATATACTTCGTCTAAGGTCTGACCCGGACCGGCAGAGGGTGTGGTGATGTAATTTGCTTGAAAAATCATAGCTCTACGGAAAGAAAGAAAAAAAACATTTTAACCGTTTAGCAAAATTAACAAATTAGTTTGATGTTGCTAAATTAATATAGCTTTCCTTTATTTAGCAGAAAAAAGAAAATTTTATGTTGAATCTATGTTTTTATTCAAACAGAAAGTGCCATGTAATACAAAATCTCCCATTACAAGTTAGATTTATTTTCACAGGCAATAACAGCATATGTAAGAGCGAGACAGCTGTATCTTTCTTACTCTTTCTTACAGTTTCTTTAGCGACATCTAGTGAAAATTAGATGAAACATCATTGAAATGTTGCCAGTATTGATAATTAACTTGCTCAAAAATTGCCATCCTTAGAAAATACGTTTGTTTGATAAACTTATAGAAGATCCTTTAAATTGTTATTAAATTTACTTTATTTATATTATTTTTATTCATTTTAAATATTCATAGCCCATTTATTCAGTTTCTTCTTCAATAATTGAAGAAACTAACTAAAACTCTAGCGCCATCTATTATATTTTTTTGTCAAAATAAAGTTCTTCCGTCAAAAGAAACGGAAAAACACGAGTGTGCGTCGCCTCAGTAGTTATCAGCTGAATTATTCGGCTAAAATGCCCTGGCACGGGCATACGTAGTCGTCGGTCCGCCATTACGACGCAGCCGAGACACGTTCGTCGTATTTAGTTAAATATTTTGGTTTATAAATGAGTAATAACGCTCATGATCTAAGTAATCGACTTCTGAATGCGTTGGATAACAATTACAATGTAAGTTTGCGAGTTTTAAAGATTCTAACTCCGATAAGCGAAGCTGAGATATGAAAACGGTCCCCACGAGCCTGTGACACCCGATTCTATGTTGCGATTTGGCCACTTGGGAGGTTGTCTCACCAGTTTCCTGATGTCAAGTGCCTCAGATAAGAATATTTAGTGATCGTGCTAGTAAAAGGTCGGGATGTACTGCAACGTAACGCGTGGAAATGTGGTGTCGTGGTGGATACGTGAGCTGTGCGGGCTGTGGGGCCACTGACGTCGCTACCCGCCTGCCGTCCCTCCGTCCTTTGGTGCCAAATGTTTTGCAATGTGAAAGTATGGAATTGTGCCACGCGCGACCTTTTCCGTAGATTTTCTCGGTGATATGCGATGGCTTTGGTGTTTGAACGAAAATGTGTTTTTTGTACCTTTTGACCTTACGTGAGTACGTATATTAGATGTAAATTGTAAAGGACACCTCGTGCAAGCAGGTGGGGCTTGCTGAAGCCCCGTTCGTTCCAGATTGGTGATATTTCAGTAGTACTAATTCCATTTTTGGTTGTGCAACCTCAGGCCAATTCAGTTTTCGCAACAGTTAACGCATACGTGCTATTTTTGAAGGTATTGGTATGTTGCTATGGTACTTTTTTCTTAGTTCTCCGTTTCCATTTCTTATGAAAGGTGATAACTGTATTCATAAATAGTTATGAGTCTGATCTTATCTTCTTTTGCTATCATCATAGCAGTTTATATGTCTGATATCAATTACAAACTAGCCTTGCCTAATTCTAAATCCTAATGTAGCTATTTAGCATATTTTTACTGTTATTTACTGAACCAATAGCACTCAACATTGAGATTTGGAATTTATGTTTAGTAACAGGTTAGGTTATGCTGTTACCTGGTGCCTACATTTTGTAAAAATCCATGTGGTCCATTCACATGGTCTGGCTAAAAGTACTGTACTTCTTTTTGGTTGTTTTCGCAGTACACAAGCAGTATCTAATTATATTACTGATTTTATAAAACAGTAAGTACCTAATTCTGCATTCATAAAAACACTTTCAGTGTAACTATAAATTAAACAGGTTCCAATTATATTCTTTGATAAGACTGGATATGGTTTTTTTTGCACAGGAATATTATAAGTTATCAAAGATCAATATTATGGTTTTGCATGATTTGCCCTAATGCTCCTTTTTGTTCATGTATTAAAAAAACCTAGGTAGTATCAACACGGGTGAACCATGGGCACCCAACTCTAAATTGTTCCATGGACTTGATTAGGGAATGATCATGGTGAATCTTCACATATATTCTTGGAAATCTTGTCTTGTATCCTTGCACTTAGTACCTAATACTTACCCATTCTCAATAAAAATAATTTTATGTATGGTATCTATACGAAACATGAAATTTTGTACCCAGTAGCAATCATACATTCTTCCATCATCTCATTGTGTTAGGCACTAGCTGTCTCTACACTCAGTTAGTTTTGCTGCGCTTTTTTCGCACTTGGCCACTTGATTGGGCTATTATGTGTGTGTTCCTCTACTGATCAATTCCAACCATCCTATTAGATTTCTAGGAAAGCCTGGGCCTACCTAGTATGCTGCAGGTCTTCAGGTCAGCAGTGATGATGGGGATTTAAGAAGTCTCTATACTCTAAGTAACTGCCTTGTGTCAGCCCTATTAAATTTGTGCCATCAGTTTAAAGTAAACTAATCTACAGTAAAGTCCTACTCGGTAACTAAGTCTCTTTATGACCACCTGTATGTATACAATAGTAGGAAGTAACAGTTTCATATTATTTTTACTCTTTCTTCGATTTTACCTCACTGAATTGATTGCGATCATAAAACGTTGCAGCCATAAAATGAATGAAAAATGCAACTAGAAATTTTTGTTTGAAATTGTTTTTTTTATTGATGTTTTGTAATGTGTAATATTGCATCTACAACTCAAGGTGAAATTAGCAGTATTACATTTGTTTTGATTGAATGAGTAGAGAAAGATATTTTGTACCTACCTTAGGTACAGTTCACATTGTTACATGACTGTTGAGTCAGTATTTTTTGCTACCGTAGGATTGCAACACTTTTTGATTACATTGCATCATTTGTGATTGTGACCTTATGGTTTTCTAATTAACATAGGGAGGTAGATAAAAGTTTGTTTATATTTTTTGATATTGAAATAATCTAATCAGGTTTGTATCATTTCAGGTTGTCGACATGCAGGCTGTCAATGAAATCATATCCATTTTGGAGAAATTCAATATCACAAAAGAGTTGTTGGAGGTGAGTGAAGCATCTTAGACATAATAGTTAATGGCTAATGTAGAAATTAATTGTTGGCATAACGCTAAAGTTTTAAAATAACATCCCAGAATTAGTAAAGCTAGCCTTTTGGGATAAAAGTAAAAATCTTGCTAGATTGTCTTTAAAAACCACTCTGTATCTTTTGCTGTCTAGTCATTTTAACAGTTGAATGATTTTGCTACTAAATAATGAGCACCAACAGACTACTACCTATACAGGGTGTCCCAAGAAACCTGTACCAGCGAAGGTCTGGGGTTAGAGGATACTAATACCCAACGTTTGAGTCCAATGTATGTTCCGCGATATTTAATAGTTTACGGGATATGATTTTTTGTTTTTATGACTTTACAATTTCGAGCCTCATTTTTGGGATAAAACTTCCCATAAAGTACTAGATTAACTGTAGTATTTTGAGAGCTAAGAACTCTCAGAAGTTTTTAAAATTATTAACAAGTCATTTAGCTAGGTAGAAGATTTTTTTTAATTAAACAAAAAAACATATCTCGAAAACTATTAAATATCATAATCATAAAAAAATCATAAAACATTTATTTCGGACATCTGGGTCCATAAATTGTTAGTAACAGAGTAGATGTATATCGCGGAACATACATTGGGCTCAAACGTTGGGTATTATTAATATCCTCTAACCCCAGACCTTCGCTGGTACAGGTTTCCTGGGACACCCTGTATATATATTATTTAAGCTAAAGAGTTTGTCTAAACGCTTTTGTTGTCAGTAACTACTGGACTGATTAAAAAAATATTTTTTGGTTGGATTGGTTTGGAGCTTATTTATTGGGGAAGGCTTTAGGCTATAAAACATCACGTTGCGACAAGAGGGGAGCTCACTCAAAACGAGCGGACGCAGTCGCGGGGTCCGCTATTATTGTACAACTTTCTAATTTTTAGTGGACAAACTGATAGTAATGACTCATTTGCTTAGTTACCATTTATCAAAACTATCAGCTGTTTGGTCAACAGTACAGTAACTTGTCTAAAAATAAGTATATTCAAACTTTTTGACCACTGTGTGTGTGTATGATATTATGTAACCAGTTCCAATAGAAAACATTTAATTTCTTTATAAATCAAATTGATCATATCCATCAACATTTATAATAATAAATATATAAAAAACATTATTATGGAGATATCCATATATTAAGTTGGAATAAGAACATACTGAAAATGATCTTATTTAGAGCCATGATAACAAAATAAAAAACCTATCAAAGTCCTTACTCCTAAATAATAATTTTTGAGATTAGGAAACTTAGTGAAAATTAGTGTAATTAGTAGTAATTTCAGTAAGAGCTGTTGTTGTCGCATTTCTATGTTAATATTATCAATATGTCACAGGAAATATTGTCCTATAGGTAAACCGCTTCATTGAGACTTTGCCTGCGGGGCACAGGAGCGCGGGGGGACGCAAGAGTGCTGTGCGTGCGTGAGCGGTTGTAGCCTCCATGTCCGCACCCCTCAGTCAACCCGCACTCGTCTCCCCCCGCGCCTCTGCCCCGCAGGCGAGTTCGCAATTTCGCGGTCTACCTATAATAATGATCTTATCTAACATTCCGTTCCTTGTCGCAGACCACCAGACTCGGTAAGCACGTGAATGAGCTCAGGCGGAAGACCACAGACCCGACCCTCGCCCGGCGCGCCAAGGTGTTGGTCAAGCGGTGGCGCGACCTGGTCATACCCACTGTAGTCTCGCCTGGACACACTGGTAAGTGGGGACGACGATACTTTAGCATTACATTAAGCATCATTTCTGCTTAGCCCAATGGTATTTCTGGTAGGGAATGCCATATGGCGTTTAAGTCCTTTTGTACAAACTGTGGTTGTGCAATAAGGCAAAGATATGTGAAGGTTTTGTGAAATTGATTCCATACCGAAGCTTTGCCGATCCTTTTACGTAACGTGCTTCCGTATGGTTGAAGCCTAGTTGGTGCTGTTTGCCATTACGGGTGGATAAAAGTGCTTTTACCTTACGAGCTAGGTTTTGGTTAAGTGGTGGACTTGGTCATACCCATTGTAGCCTCGCTTGGACGCAGTGGTAAGGAGAGAGACTCCTTAAGAGCCAGAACAGACTTAACATCAGAGCTGAATTTATGTGTCTGGCAAGTGTCTACCAAAAGGATACTACATATTTTTCTGAATGACAATGACTAACATAACGCTTATAACTAGAATACTAGATAATAGAGTAAGCGGAGTCAAATAATTTCACTTTATTATGGTCAAAATGTAAATATTTTGAGCGCATGTGACTAATATCATCAAATATAATAAGGGCTTAGCTGTTGTCAATGGGTTCTTATTAGAATTTTTTTGTTTTTCTCTCCGCCATACTCTCGACCTCTCCATCCTGACTAATTTAATTGAATAAAATTATTGATGTGTACAATAATGTTCTATGTGTATGTTTATAAATCGTATTTTATGTTCAATACGGTATATATTTAATAAGTTGTATGTATGTTTAGCATTGTTTTAAATAACCTCTTTTTTATCCCTTTATCTTTCTTCACACCGCCTGTATTTTCTTTGTTAAAAAGACCTATGGTTGACTGGTAGAGAAAGTCATTTACCATTAAGTCCGCCATATATACCGTCTGTTTGTGCATGAAGTTCAAAATAAAATAATATCTTGACGGAACAATCTCAACTTAGTTTGTTTATTACTACGTAGCATTTTACTCTCACACGCCCACGCGTGGGACCTAACTGGGGTTCTCCGTACGTAGATAACAAATGACGACATCATCACAAACTATTACATATTGACGACATATCTTCGTGTACTCCGAGTGAGTTCGCAAGAACTGCATTATAAGTGAATATGATAACTATAGATTAGTTTAACACTATTGAATTAGGTTAAGTTTACCTGTTGTGATAGTGTAATGTGAGAAAATAAATAAACAAACAAATATTTTGTATAACGCAGGATCCAACCGGTCGTCGGCTGAGCGGCAAGTGAGGCGGCTCGGGGGAACCCCCCTCACTTCGCCCGCGCTTTCGAGGGTGAGGCACATTCTTCTTTATAAAAAATAAAGTTAAGGTAGCCTGTAAGAATCCCACTGCTGGGCAAAGGCCTTACCTCAAGTATGAGGTAGTTTGAGTCATACTCCACCACGCGGGCTCAGTGCGGATTGGCGGAGGGGTGTTTGCAAGGCAAGCGACCAACCTTGCTGTCAGATTTTATCAAGCCGCCCTTAGAGCTTTGATTTAACTTATGCCTTTGACTAAAAGCGCAGCTTAGGACGTCCACCCATAATATTGATAGGCGACCTTGTAAAGATTGCAGAGCGTTTGCAAGGGGAGGCCTTTGTTGAGCAATGTTCGTTCTTTTGCTGATAATGATGATGACTTAAATTTCCATAAGTTACATACTTATTTTGGGTTTATTTAATAATTTATTTATGTTTGGTTCAGGTGGTGAGTCCGGCAGTCAATAGTCCCAGACCACCATCCCGCCCAGGTAAGTTATTTTTCATATCAGAACCATTTTTAACAGACAAAAACGAAGTGGATATGTCAACTAACAATACACACTCATTTAGGTGCCCTGTAATAAATCTGCCATAATAAATAAGTAAAAATATCCAAAAATATTATGATAACTTCTTGTAGGCGTTGTAGCAGCTGTTTACGACGAAAACCGTTAAAATACGCGTAACCGTTATCGTTATTTCTACACTGGCAACACTACAACGCGTCTGCATGCTGCCACTGGTGGGGAGTTCAGAGGTGGACTCAACGACTCTGTCTGAATAACTTTTGAATAATCGCTTAATTGAACACTAGCAAGCAGTCGACGTATTGTGAAATGTATGCCCATCATGTCAGGCGATAAAGTGATAGATAATAAAATAGAAGAATAAAATTACTAAAGATTTTCTCAAGTGCTCAAAAATTTTTGATTTGAATACTGCCACAGAAAAGATAGATGGATCGTATGAAACTAAATATTTATTGTGAAAGTGGATGATTTAGTGACATTTGTGAATAGATTTAAAAAAAACGGAGCAAAACAAGGAAATAAAGATGATAAATGCTTTTTCATACATATATTTCTACAAATAGGGTGTGGCCAAATGTTTGCTTTTGGATACAATCTCACCTGATGGATGGTATGTGATGATGTGGCCTATGATGGATCATATCAGACTAATAACAGCCTATTCACTTGCTTCTTGATTGCTTTCAAATTATAATTGCTAGGGAACACTTCATGGCCTTATAACACTATGAGCAGTAAACTAAATATGCCACCACAATTAAAATTTAATATCTTGACTTACCGTTGAAACCTAATGACAATTACTATGAAGTGTTAGTAATTATTATCTCTCACAGCATGGGGCGGCTACGAGTCGGACTCGCAGGACGTGATCCTAGTAGATGACGACCCGCCGCCGGCGCCCCTGCCGCCCTTAGCGGCCCTAGCGCCGCCCCTGGCGAACGCTGCGCACAAGCCGCTCACGCCACGTAAGTTTTGAAAGAAATAAATAAAAAACGTTTATTCAGCACCAACCAACATGAAATACAAAACTATTTAAACATTTTGCTCTAACTTCTAAGATAACAATTATTGGCACTGTAATGGCCTTCGCTCAGTATGTGTCAGTGACGGCAGAAGCACGTCACGACTACTGGTATTCTGCGAAGACCATTTAGGATTAGCCCCAAGCGAGACCACCAGCTATCACAATGAATATCTATATTTCTATATCTATTATTAACTATTATTACTAAAAATACATTAAAAAAATATTTAAACTTATTTTTCACATAAATGAAGTAATCATAACAGTTTATTGTTATACTAAATACTTTTTTTTTTACAAATCAAGAGTATTGAATAGAACTATAGTCATTCATCCACACATTTGTGTATTTGAACAGACGAATGAAATAAGCAGTACAGTTCAGTACATAGAGTAAGAAGAACACAAAGTATGTATGTATCTCATAAAAGTGACCATCTTTTTTAGCTGTAAAAAGGCCGACTTCTCCCGTGGCCGTACACGATGAGAAGAAAGCGAAAAGGGACAAAAAACCTAAGAAAAGAAGGTATGATATACTATAGAATTAACTTTAACACTGTTACTCTTACGTCCTGTTTGAAAATGTTCTCATTTTGCATTATCTGTCCAATACTTTATTTGAATTCAATTACTTGTTGGTTAGTCCTTATTTGTCGATGGTGAAACAAGCCCTTAGATTCTTTTTATAATTTCTTTTCATCCGGATTAATTAAATCCATCAGTCAGAGTAGATTTGTCTCAGAAATAACTTGGTTCCATCTGAATGATAAATAAATAAATATGCGCCAGACAACACACCAATTTCGTGGTAAGGAATTTTCTTCCTTGTGTTACGAAGTATCAGACAACGATCATGACGGGGCATCTCCTATAAAAAGGGATTGACTTGAAGCCCAAAAAAAGGGCATTAAATATATCATTGATTTGATCCTTTGCTGTAGTAACAGAGCAACTAGCAGATATGTTATGTGTATTGTCAAATCAGTAGCTTGCATGCATCAGTTCTATAATCAAATAATTATAATTAGTTTTACCTTTCTAACTCTTTTTAAAGTAGATTAGAAGTAGATTTCATTTTATCTAACCAGCCAAAAAAAATTAGAAAGATTGATATTCTGCATGGTTTAGGATTTAGTTCTGATCACAGACTAGTTAGAGCTACTTACCTCCTACAAGATAACAAAAAATGCAGAAAGCTATTTAATTCATCCTCAAACACCCTAAAAACAACAGAAGACATAAAACTATATACAAAAAATCTAGAAAAAAATATACAAGAATTGGAAACAATAGACAGCGATGAAAGCGTCCAGACCCTCTATAACAGAATAGAATACATCATTAAAAAAAGTATGGCAATACAACAGAAAGAAGATAAACAAAATAATGTGAAAAAAATATTAACGAATCAAACACTGGAACTAATATCAAGACGCTCGAAACTTCTGAAAACACAACACAGAACTAAGGAAATGAAGGAAGAGTTAAAAAGTTTATTCAAAAAAACTAATAAGGCTATCAAACAGGACTACTTGGACTACAGGCAACATATCATAGAAAATAATCTAAAACAATACAGAAGCACAAAAAGAGCAAATAAACAACTTTCTACACACAAAAACTGGATACAGAACCTAAAAACAACTACAGGAACGAACACAAGGAAAGATATTCTAGACTGCGCCACAGAGTTCTACAAAGAGCTCTACAATAACAAAGCTGGAATCTGTAACCCTGCATATAACATTTCTGTTCCCCGACAAGATTCTGGAGACGAACCAGCAATAGTGGAAATGACAGAGGTAGAAAAATACATTAAAAAACTCAAACCAGAAAAAAGCCCAGGCCCAGATTGTATACCAAATGAGGCTCTAAAAAGCGGAGTCGCTATATTAGCACAGCCACTATCCTACCTATTCAACAAAGTTATAAACTTAGGAGAAGCACCTGAACAGTGGAGGAAGTCAGATATAATCTTGCTGTATAAAAAAGGCGACCCGCAAGATATTAGTAACTATCGGCCAATAAGCCTTCTTCCGAGCATATATAAACTATTCACCTCCATATTACTAAACAGAATCAGCACTAATATTGAAAATCATCAACCCATAGAACAGGCAGGGTTCCGATCGGGGTTCTCCACTATAGACCATCTACACGTCATGCAACAAACAATTGAAAAATACAAAGAATTCCACAGACCATTATATTTGGCATTCGTCGACTAAAGCATTCGACACAATTTCACACGACGCAATATGGCAGGCTCTGAACAAATGTCAAGTCCACGAAAAGTATCAGAATATTATAAGAAATATTTACGATAGTAGTACAAGCTGTGTGAAACTGGAAAAACGAGGGCCAGAAATACCTATTCTTCGTGGAGTAAGACAAGGAGATCCTCTTTCTCCCAAAATTTTCATAGCAGTACTGCAAAACATCTTTGAAGACCTGAAATGGGAAAATGAAGGAATTAAAATCGGCAACCGAAGTCTAAGTCACCTCAGGTTCGCAGACGACATAGTCCTCTTCGCTGAAAATGGTAAAAACTTAGAAAAAATGATAAACCAGTTAAACGAACACAGTGCTAGAGTGGGTCTTCAGATGAATAAAGAAAAAACTAAAATCATGACAAACAGCGACATGTATTCAATAACACTCGAAGGAGACAAATTAGAGTATGTTAACAAATACATATATCTAGGGAAAGAAATATCGTTCCAAGACAGAAACGAAGAAGACGAAGTAGAACGCCGAATAAACATGAGTTGGAAAAAATACTGGTCCCTCAAAGAAATAACAAAGGGAGACTATCCACTGCACCTGAAGAGAACAGTTATGGACACATGCATCCTGCCGACGCTTACATATGGCTGCCAGGTGAGGACCTACAATGCTAAAATAAAAACAAAACTAGTTAATTGCCAGAAAGCGATGGAAAGAAGCCTCCTAAAAATTAGAAAAATACAAAAAATTAGAAGCGTATCCATACGGAAGAAGACAAAACTCATAGACGTCCTACAATACTGTCTGAGTTTAAAATGGCGATGGGCTGGCCATGTAGCACGTTACAACGACAATAGATGGACAGAACAAATAACAAGATGGAAAGGGCCTATCGGAACAAGACGGAAAGGAAGACCTACGACGCGGTGGAGTGACGACATTGTAGCTGCAGCCGGCAAGGAGTGGACCAACAAAGCTCAAGACAGAGAAACATGGAAAAAACTGGAGGAGACCTATACCCAAATAGGGGTTCCTATCCAAGAAAACGAGAACTAAAAAAGAAAACAAAGAAATGATAATATATATGTATGTTTAAGTGAAAATTATATATTATAAGTACAAACATTTGTAAAAAATTATAGGAAATAAAGAGGTTTTATTATTATTATTATTATATTGTTTGAAGACATTGTCTTTCTCCATCGTGGGATGGGTGTTACACTCTGACGCGGGCCTCAACCAAGCGTCAGGGGGTGAAGTGCTGTTGAACCGGAGTTCAAGAACTTGCGGGTGATTCGGCAAGTGTTAAGAATGGTGGCTTTTTGGAGTAAGGTGATTATTTTGTGAGGGATATCCAGAGCTTCCAGGCTTTGTTTCAGCAGTTTAGGAACCACTCCTGTAGACGAAATTACAATTGGTATTACATGTACGGTCTGAGCCTTCCATTGTGTTTTTAGTTGGATTGCTAAGTCGTGGTATTTTGATATTTTTTCAGATATAGTTGCTTGTATATTGTGTGTATTAGGTATTGCAATGTCTATTAAGTATATGGTTCTGTGAATTTTATCATGTAGTGTTATGTCGGGCCTATTGAAATGGATTGTTTTATCTGTTAATAATGTTCTGTCCCAGTATAATTTGTAATTGTGGTTTTCGAAAACTGTTGTTGGTGAATATTTGTAGTATGGTATCTTCTCTGTGACAAATTTCAGTTTGTACGCAAGGTGCTGGTGGATTATTGCGGCAACTTGATCGTGGCGGTGTTTATAATCAGTCTGAACTAATGTCTTACAAGCTCCGGTGATATGCTGTATTGTTTCAGGTCCGCTATTGCAATGACGGCAGGAGTCTACTTGTATTTCTTTGGTGATGTGTTTTCTATAATTTCGCGTTGCTACTATTTGATCTTGGATGGCTAGCAGAAAAGCCTCAGTTTCAGGAAACAGCTCACCTTTCTTAAGCCACTCGTTCGACGCGTCCATGTCGACATAGTTATGGCAAAGGTCAGCTCGGTGTCTCCCATGAAGCGCTTTCTGTGACCATTCTTCAATCTTCTGCTTGTTTTCTAAAATGCTTTCGTTTTTCTGTGAATTTGTGTCGCGTAAATTAAGTGGTGTTAGTTTATTGTCAGAGAGCGATGCGCATCTATGTAGGGGAGAATCTATTGATTTTTCATGAAAATACTGCCTAAGTGATTTTATCTGTCTATTGTGTAAATTAGTTATGTCTATAAGGCCTCTTCCTCCTTCTTTACGAGGTAAAGTTAATCGCTGGGTACAAGTTTTAGGGTGATGTTTTCTGTGTAGTGTAAGATGTGTGTTAATTATTCTTTGCAGGGATTTTAAATCTGACTGTGACCAAATAATAATTCCAAACGAGTATGTTAAAATTGGGATAGCATAGGCGTTAATAGCTTTAATCATGTTTCTAGAGTTAAGTTGTGTTCTGAGAATCATCTTTAATCTGTGTTTGAATTTGTTTTTTAATGAGATTTTGGTCTGTTTTTGCTGTATCTGTCTGGACTGCTGAAAACCTAAATATTTGTAAGTGGACTTTTCATCCATAGGCGTGATTTCTTCTCCCGTGTTAAGTGTAAAACTATTATTTTGCAGCTTACCTTTTTGTACTGAATTAATTTTACATTTATCTACTCCAAACTGCATGCAAATGTCTTCTGAGAACCGTTGCGTGACATCTGCTAGCTCAAACAATTCTTCATTATTCGACGCGTAGAGTTTTATATCATCCATGTACATGAGGTGGGATAGAACATGTTTTTCGTCATTTTGTTTAAAGGTGTACCCTACTTGAGTTTTATTTAGAAGCAGCGAGAGTGGATTCAGCGCTAAACAAAACCACAACGGACTTAGTGCATCCCCTTGAAATATCCCACGTTGTATGTGAATCGGTTCTGTGACAATGGACGTTTCCCTGTCGCATTTGATTTTGAGTGCAGTTTCCCAATTCGGCATCAGAGATCCTAAAAATGATATTATTGTTGGATGTATTTTGTATTTTTTGAGTACATATATAAGCCAGCTATGTGGAACGGAATCAAATGCTTTTCGGTAATCTATAAACATTGTGTGTATGTTTTTCCTTTTTCTCATTGCTTCTCTCATAGCTATCGAATCTATTGTAAGTTGTTCTTTGCATCCTTGACTGTATTTTCTACAGCCCTTTTGTTCTTCGGCCAGTATGTCATTTGTTGAAAGATGTTGATATATAATTTCCGATATGCAAGCTGTAATTATTTTATATATAGTCTGTAAACAGGTTATTGGTCGGTATTTGGATGGATTTTTTGTGTCATTATCTTTCGGGATCATGTATGTAATACCTTGGGTTATGTATTTAGGAATTGTGTTTGGTGATTGAATGAAATTGTTAATATTGTTGTGTATGTAAGGGTGAGTGCATGTGAACTTTTTGTACCAAAAGTTGTGAATGTGATCAGTTCCCGGTGCCTTCCAGTTATGCAGGCGTGAAATTACCTGTATAAATGTCTCGGCCGATATATGTTCAAACTCCATATTAGCAACTTCAGGTGTTTCATTCACTTTTTGTAGCCAAGAGGCGTTGCTGTTGTGTGTTATTGGATTCTGCCATATATCGGCCCAGAATTTGTGCATTGCTTCCGGTTTAGGTAGTTCTAAGTTATTTAGTGTAGTTTGTGTATTTTCGTTTGACATGTTTCGGTAGAAGTACTTTTCATTACTATTGAAGCTGGCATTTTGTTTTTTCCTTTTTGTGCATGTGAGATATCGCTTTAGACGACTAGCCGTGGCATTTAGTTTTTGTTTTAATGTATCTAGGAACTGTTCTAATGTTGTGTTTGGTAACTCATATGTGGCATGTATCCTAAATTTGTTTTTTATTAGATCTACAGTTTTGATTATTTTGTTATTCCTATTGCCATTTATGAATTGTGTTAAGTGTCCTATGTCTGCTCGAAGTTTATGTATTTTCTTCTCCAACCGCCTTTGCCATTTAGGTTTATTAATCCGCCTACTACCCGATTCTTTATTGCTTAGAACATGTATTTTTGAGCCATTGCATATGGCTGCTGTGTAAGCTGCAGTGTATATTATTGTCTGTAGGGTGATGAAATCTTGATCAGTCGTTAAGTGTTTGGGGAGAATGTTTTTATTTAGCTGGTCTACTATGTACGATAGCTTTCGTGATGATTTTTGCTTTGGTATGTACGGCCTGGATGTGGGGTCAGTATTTAAAAACTGACTTAGAGCACTATCAAATTGTTCTTCTATTATTTTCTCATCTAAATTAATTTGATCATATCGGGTCGGTACTTGTGTGGCTGGGGTTCGTTCTTGGGATTGGTCAGTAAATTGCGTTGAATTATTTGTGTTTGTGGAATCTGGAATGTCTGTGCCCTGTGTTTCACCAGGTAAAAAGTGATTAATTTCTTCATTTATTGCAATAATGCTCAATTCGTCTTCTACTGTTTTTTTAATTTGGTTTAGTTTCAGTTCTGTGATTAATTCGTTTCTTAGTATGACTCTTTTTTGGTCCGATATGCGTTGTTCCGAGAGATGTGAGAGATGTGGATAATGGTCAATAAACTTTTCGCGTAGCTTTTTCCTCCATATTGTCATATTTTGTTCTAAGTCTGTAGCTCTGTAGTAACAAAACATAAGCGTTTCGTTCATCTCATCGGTCCATCTCATTCTTCCTTCTGTACTCTGCGTAGTTGTTGTAGTTGATTGGGTGTGATTTAAGTAGCCTGCAACTTCTATTCTAATATCATCTAGGGTTTGTTTTGACAGTAATTTATTGTTGATAATTGCCCTCCTTTGGTCGCCAATTCGTTGTCTTGAAGCACCCATTTCGGGAAATGCTTCGGTAAATTTCTGGTGAAGTTGTTCCAAGTAGCCACGTTTTTCTTGCTCCAGTTTTGAAAGTATGAGATATGTGCGCCAGATGAACTTGTTCATTTCATCGCTCCATCTTTTTCGCGCTTTTTTGTTATCCATAGTGGGTACAGGTTGAGTGGCGTCTGCCTCCTGTACAACATCTACTGATATGGGTGAAACTGTTGAGGAACGGGATATACCTGATTGTTCAAAGAACTGTGGTGATGACCTCGGTGATTCAAACAAACTTTGCGTTGATGACACCGGTGATAGTGGTGGATTTCTGGCTGTAGCATCTTCGGGTGCATGCCCGGCGAGTGCCAGCCTACACAACTCGCCGCCGACGGTTCGCATGCTGGAACACCCAGCGTCGGCTCCAGGTGTGCCCCGGCGATA